>VUQJ01031034.1:32855-38760 GCA_015108635.1 Andinoacara biseriatus
CAGCTTCGAGACGCGGGACGAGACGCCAGCTCTTCCCCGAGTTTGAAGCAGGACGCACAGAGCTTTTCCGGCCCCGGCCCCCTCAAACCAAACCAAGTGAGTGAGGCATCCCTGTACGGGGTGCCGATCGTGTCTCTGGTCATAGACGGCAAGGAGAGACTCTGTCTGGCGCAGATTTCTAATACCCTGCTGAAAAACTACAGCTACAACGAGATACACAACCGCCGGGTAGCTCTGGGCATCACCTGTGTTCAGTGCACACCAGTGCAGCTGGAGCTCCTGCGGCGAGCCGGGGCCATGCCCATTTCCTCCAGGCGCTGCGGCATGATCACCAAAAGGGAGGCCGAGAGGCTCTGCAAGTCCTTCCTGGGAGCGCACAGCCCTCCAAAGCTACCAGAAAATTTTGCATTTGATGTGTCTCATGAATGCGCCTGGGGCTGCAGAGGCAGCTTTATACCGGCCAGATACAACAGCTCCAGAGCAAAGTGCATCAAGTGCAGCTTTTGCAACATGTATTTCTCTCCAAATAAATTTATTTTCCATTCTCATCGCACCCCAGACTCGAAGTATCTGCAGCCGGACGCGGCCAATTTCAATTCATGGAGACGCCACTTGAAATTGACGGAAAAAAAAACAAATGACGATATTTGCCATGCATGGGAGGATGTAAAGGCTATGTTCAACGGAGGAAGCAGAAAGAGGACTCTGCCTATGAGCAGCTCCGGAATGTCCTCGCCGATGAAGCCACAGGCCTCGTCCAGCCTGGTTCAAACCAGCTCCCCTGAGATTCCTCACAAAACTTTACGGTGCGACGAGGATCAAGGAAATAATAACCTAAGTTTGGCGAGGGGCGAGCGGAGTTACCCGGTCATCCCAGTGCCCAGCAAGAGCTTTAGCATGCTTCAGAAAATCCCCCCACCTCTGTTCCCTCACCATCCCTATGGCTTCCCCAGTTATGGGCTGTGTCAGAAAAAGAGCGACGGGGTGCCTGATGCGAACAAAAACACCGTCCCTGGTGTGTTTTGGCCTGGCACAAAGGACCCGATCTATCCTGCTTTCCCCATGTTTTGGCCTACAGCTGGCGGCCTACCAATGCCGCCCTACCCGGGTTCTCCACCCAAACCTCCTCCGGAACTGCTAAGCATCCGACAGACCGAACTCGACTTATCGGACCAAAGTGAGAGGGGCGCAAACACACCCAAAGACACCAGCCACCACCCTCACCACCAGCAGGACGGCGGAGAGCGCTGCCCCAGCTCCCAGTCCTCCTCCACCAGGAACGACGACGACAAGTCCGGAGACGATACCTCGCAGAGGAAAATCAGTTACATTTCAGCCTTCAGACCCGTTGTCAAAGACGTAGAGACCATCGCCAAACTGTACGGCAACCGGGACACCTACGGTTTGCGCCCTGGCTACCTGTCCCCGGATTTTATCAGCGAGAGCTCCAGCTACAGATCAATATCACCGGACAGAGACAGCGTGGTGGACGACGACGACGATCCGGACGTGGACGTGGAGTCCAACCGAGGAGACGAAGATGAGCCGGGAAGGGACCATCATGACTCCCCTGTGCTGGAACGGGTCTCCTCGGGTGCTGAGGAGAGTCAGGAGCAGCCCGATGCAGCCTCCAGCCCCGTGGCAGTGGCAGCATCACCGGAGGACTCCGTTCACACTGGGTCATCGGACGAGGACAGACAGATGCGTAATGGCTCCCCTCTTCATGAAGTAAGATTAGATTAAATGAAACTTTAATGATCCCCTTGGGGCGAGTTCAATTGTCACAGTAGTAGAAAATATGATTAGAGAATTAGAGAGTGCACAGGAAGCCTGTAAAATATATTAGGCTAATAAAGATTTTAAAAAAGAAAAATTCAGAAGTAGATATTTGATTATTATATATTATACATATTAGTAATAATGATTATTATAGTGTTTGAAGCCCCTGCTAATAAACTGCCTGGGCGAAGCGTCAAGGCCTTCGATTCCCTCCTAAATTTAGTTAAAGGAACAATTTTCCAATAAACAAACACCTCGGTTTTCTGCCAATGTATCGCCCCTTTTGCATTTTCAAGAGGGCTAATTAAGCCACAGTTTTGCACAGATTTTTAAAAAATATTTATTCAAATGAAAATGCTTTTCCACCTGCACAGTCATTAGACATTTTAGCACCATCACTGTCTTCAATAACCTCGTTTCAGTTTTGAATCATTTCACCATCTTCACAACAAATTCCTCCTTTTAGTTTTTGAAGAAAAAAAATAGCCTAAATCATGCGCCAAATGACAAATAATTGGTGTCCCGCTATTAAAAGCGATTGTTCTTCATTTTACAGGTGTACGCTCGTGAAAAGGACGGCCACGTGCTTCTGAACGAGCCTTCCACGTTTGGGTCCAAACAACTGAGCAGCCCCCGCAGATCCAACGGTAATTACCGAACCAGTGCGCGCCGAGCTTATTAATGCAAACACGAGCGTCGTGTGTCCTTCAGCTGAAAATGTTTGTGGCTTGTTTGTGTTTAGGTGTTCACCACGTGTCCGAAATACAGACCCAGCGCTCTGCAGCGCCCTATCAGGAGCAAAAGGACAGACAAGGTCATAAATCATCCTGTTATCTCTTTTTTTTTTACTTTAAAAAAACGCCACATTTTATCGCTTTGGGTTGGTTTAATGTGTTTATTTAGTAGCCCTTTTACAGTATTGCAGTCATACAGGTGACGTAAACAGGTTAAACATCGTCTGTTTATTTATTTTATTTGTGCGCAGCCGGTGGAGCTTTACGCATCGACATCAGCGTGCACGAGAGAGACCTGGAGAACATGGCTAAAGGTAAGAGGCCCCTTTTCAAGCTCAAAATTAAATAAAAGAGAGAAAAGGTGAAACAGGTGATAGTAAATGCCAGTAATTATTACCCCAATTTTGTAATTTGAGTACATACAGGATATGTAAATGAAGGCCGGGCCTGCACTGCCACTAAAATCCTTTTGCTATTTTAAATTTTAACAAGCTCAGTCTGATTATGCAGCGCCCATCATTTACAAAATGGGCTGGATTATTTATCATTAAATCTAACTAGACCAGAAACACTTTCAAATATGGTATCTTTATTAAATGAATATTAAATATTGAGTTCCATCTCATTTTAAATGGAGCTAAATACCCCAGCCTGTTAAAGATAACGTGCCAAAATCCAAATGTGCATTTACATTTTTTTAGCCCTAAAGTGTTTCCATAGTTGTTAACCACTTAATCACAAGATGTAGGATTTTTGACTTATTATTATAAGAGGAAATCGTTTAGAGGCTATTAATATTTTAACGAACAGAGCCATAACCCCGAGGCACGGCAGCTAATTATTTTACAACGCTTGGAAAAACCCTGGGACTCCATTATTATCGTCTCCACCTCCAGGCGATGCATGGCAATTACTGTGGCAGCAAGCGAAAGAAAAACAGTGAAAATGGTTGTTATCAAGGGTGTAAACGCACCTGAAGTCGGCTCACATAAATCTTTATGTGCAAAAATTCAAGAATATATCATAGTAAGTGGAATCAAACTGGTGGGATTTAGATGAAGGTAGAGTCTGGAGGAGGAAAATGTGTTTTGTTTTGGTTGTTTTTGTACTATTTCTGAAGGAGAAGGTGCTCATTTGTGGTGATTATTAATGGTTATTTGCAGAGGAATTGCAGAAGCAGCTCGTGGAACAAGTGGAGCTGAGGAAGAAGTTGGAGAGAGAATTCCAGCATTTAAAAGGTGAGACCAACATGAATGTGTTTTGTGAGTCAGAGTCACAGAGAGAGTCACATTTTGCGTCTTTGCGTGGATTTTTGAAAAGGCTGTGCTGTGTAAAATGTTTGGAGGAGAGGGAGTTATGTTTCTCCTTTGAATCCTGGATTGTGTCTTTAAATTTATCCCCACAAAGTCAGAGAGTTTCCAATCTGATGTGGCCTTCGGTACTCTTCAGATAATTTTCAGGATCAAATGAAGCGTGAGCTGTCCTACAGAGAGGAAATGGTCCAGCAGCTGCAGATTGTTCGAGGTTTGTCTCTCTCTATATATATATTCTGTGCCTCTGTAGACTCTGACTGTAAAGCATATGTAGATCAATGCCCTTTAAGTTTATGAGGGGAAAAGAAAGATTGAACCGCAAAAACGTTCAAATAGCATAAGCCACTGCAATCCATCTGAACCAACTAGACACTGAACTAAAAAAGAAAGGAAAAGTGACACTTGCATATTGAAATATCTGTAATTTGTTCCCAGGCTTTTTCCTGTAAATTTCATATTTTTTTGTCTCCCACAGTTCAGTAAATTATTACATATCAAAAGGTGAAATTGAAACCACATTGTTTTGCTTCCAAAGGCTATTTTCTCCTAAATCATGCTCTGGAAAATTGAATAGACAGACCATTATGTAGTGCTGTATCGGTTACATGCAGTAGACAGCAACTAATGCCACCCGTTAAAGGATTGGTTTAGTGTTACAGTAGTTTAAATACAGGGTTCAAGTACACAGAGGGGTCACTCTAAATACCATAGGGGCAAGCAGCATACATTACACTCCTCTACCTCACATGCTCCACCAGCAGCTTACATTTTTTTTTTTTGGAAATCTTTTTTATTTCTTTTTGACCGTTTGTATTATTATTTTTTTTTTTATTCATTTCATGTTTTTGATAGACACTTTGTGCAGCGAGTTGGACCAAGAGAGAAAGGCTCGTTATGCAATACAGCAGAAGCTGAAAGGTAATTTTATCTGGTCCAAGAAGGAACACGTGTGATCTTTGCCTACAATCCCAAATATGCAAGTGTAACTTTTTATTAAACATCTCCTGTGGTCAGTGTACAATATTTCAGGAAAAAATAAACAATACAATTGAGGGTCGGTTTACGATTTTCAAAACAGTCTCATGGCAGTACTCACATGCCCATATTAAAACACTGAAAACACTGCTGTGATCCTCCTGATGGTTCTGGCTTTAAGGGATTTGCTCTTCAAGCAATTTCAGTGTAACTGATCAAAAAGCCACAGCAGGCAGCAGCCGAATAAAGAGTCTCTCTTCCAAACTGGCCCTTATTTACAGCTTATTTCCCCCTTTTTGTTACTGACCCTCCACCACAGCTCAGCACAGAAACACTGTGTTTTTATTATTTTCCATCCACTTGATTTTCTACATATTTAATCGGTGCCAACAAAAACAAACCCAGCTGCAAATGCAAATGCAAAAATAAATAAATAAAACTTCAGAAATACTGTACTGTTGGCCTAAATGGAAAAGGTGCATTAATAAAGGTGAGATAGAAATGATAAAATACACCATGGCCTAAAACATGTGACTTCAACATCTGCTAAAGATAATGAAAATTATGGCATAATATGCATAAAGCAATAAGGGGAATATGGCCACATTCAAGTAAACAAATGAAACAAGTAGAAATGCCTTTTATTCTACCCCCCCCTCCTTTTTTGTTTTTGCTTCTGGTTTTTTTTTGGTCCAACATTTGAGCTTTTACTGCTGCTTTTCTAATTACGTCATTTTGTTGCTTCCTCTTCTTCTGCAGCGGTTTAATGGCAGCAATTGGAGAGTTAGCTCCACCAACTGTTTCATTTAATTAACAGAAATGCTAATTAATTCTCTTCAAGTTTGTGCTACATTTGGTGGGAAGCCCAGCTCATGAAAACAAAGAGTAAATAGGACTAGAGGATTTGGTCTCCTTTCACTTACACTGAAGTCATGTTCGGACAGGAGGAACATTTACAACAAGCAAAAACAAACATAAAAAAAAATTAACATGTGAGTATTGTTTCAGGACTGGTACTCTTTACAAGGTTGGGAAGGGGGGGGGGGGTATTCAAGTTGTGCTTGATGAATTTGTCAGTAATTTGTGAGGTTGTTGTCTGTGTTT
>VUQJ01031035.1:12913-26716 GCA_015108635.1 Andinoacara biseriatus
TTACATCATCATTACTCACAGGAATGAAGGTCAAAACTAGAAACAAAAACTTGTGTGAAATGGGAAAAGTTTACTCTACAGTGTCAACACATTACACAGACTGAAGCATGGAAGCACCACACATCCAGTATGTACACTCCTACTACTTTTCTTTTGTTTCTCTCTCTTTTTTACATTTTTTTTTTCTAGGCGAAACTGTGAGTCACACATGCAGTGTGACTTAAATGTGACCTTAAATGCATTAAGGTATACACAATCTGATATGGGAAAACTGGCATTGGAGGGAAAGTACCAGCAAGTAAGCCATTTGCAATCTAATGCAAATTATAAGGTGAGTGCATACCTTGAATTTATGAGCTCAGTGTCATCTAATATAGCTGACAGCCACATTACTGTACACCTTAATGGCAAACATTTTCTCATGACATCCATGTAAATGAGACTTAATGATAAAAAGTGAAACCTGACCACAACTCTGAGATTTTCACCTAGTGGAGTCGTTCAACATGAGATTCCGATCTCACTGACTTGCAGTATTTTTCCAAATAGTGACGCATGAGGTAAAGGTTTCATGACATTACACACACACACTCCACCCATCAGCTGTGCTCATCACTGCTGTAAAGACAGGGTGTGGCTCACTCCGATAGCCTCTGTCACTCAAGCAGCATATAATTCTCTTTTGCCTCGTTTCATCATGACTCCATTAAATTGTCTCTTTTTAACCGCTGCGAGTTGTAAAACCAGATCTTAAAGTGAAACACATTTGCTCAGTGAACTCTTATCGTGAAACTTTTATAGTTTCATGATCTCATTTAGAGCGACAAAAGCAACTTCTCCAGTTTTACAAGTGTTACACTCAGATACAACACAAGATGATTTACAAAAGGTAATCTGATGTGTTTGGTGACTAATAAAACCGTTATTAGCCAGAAAGCAACATGATTTGGGGGATTTTAGATTTTCCTGTCGGTAGTTCCCCTTGTAGTCTTGAGTACTGTTGACTAATTGTGTTTGAGCAGGATTTGGTTGCATGGAGGTATGGCATTTGGTGAGGTGCATCTGACAATCATGTGACAATGAGCATCTTTGTATCAAGGTTATTATCATTTATGGAAAAAATCTTGAAATAACCAAAATTGAAATTGAGAAAACATTTTTTGTTAACTGAAATAAATAACATTAATTAAAAGGAAAAACGATAACAAACTAAAACTATATTGTGGGTCTAACTAAAATGAACTGAAATTACAGATAAAATGATCTTCGTTTTCGTTATTTTATTTAAAAGCCTTGTGGGTTGATATGAAACCATTTTTTATCGATGTCAGAGCAAGCCACAAGTCAGCAGCCTCGGTATGAGCAACAGATTAAAGCAGTTATAAGGAAAGTTATGGAGAAAAGGGTCTACATCCTGTGGTCTGGTGAAGTTATAAATATACTGAAAAACAGGCAAAGTACCTGACATTTGTTTTGTTATGTAAATCTGTTACACCTGCTTTTGTTTGGTAAAATTTGACAGGTAAAGGTGGGTGTACAGCAGCTCATTTTCAGTTCATTATTTGTACCACTTTCCAGTAGCAGAGCACTTTATTTTCAGCTGTCTAAGTGAGAGAAAATACTGTAACTTACTACAGTTTTGGGAAAATTGGGAAGTTTAATAATTCATTTTATTATGAAAATTAAATTAGATTTTTCCGTGTAAACACTAGACTGTAACCACTGTTGGCCAAAAACAAATCAGTGAGCTAGAGACGTTAGACAGACCAACTGTTGGTTCTGGTCAGTTCATGGAGTTTGTTGATAATATGAAAACGGCCAGACTAATTCTTCAGCAATAACTCAATTATCAAAGTCAGTCAGCATCAGTTCATTGCTTTCATAAAAGAATCACAATAAGGTGATACCTCCTATATACCTCCAAAACTTCATACATAAGATTATGGCAATGAAAAAAGTTTTGTACTCCAGTGTTCAAATGAGTAGTTACACATTACATTACACCTAACCTGGTTGATTGTTTTCTCCATTTGCACGAGGCCCAGGTTGGGCAGTGTGGTCTTTATGAAATCCACTATAGACTCCAGGCTGTCGTGCTGCAGGATCAGAGGCTTGTGGCTCCCCAGCAGGCTCAAAGCCACCTTGAAGATGACCTCTGACCCCTGCAAGAACAGCATATCTGACAGAAAAAAAAAAAAGGAGGGATAGGTTAGTGAGGCAAGGGGAAACCAAACCATAACAAAAGGAAAGGAGGCTGGAAAAGGGTCTAGCGTGACAGTATTCTTAAATTACACATTGTAAAATTTAAACTGACGGGTGCTGACAGCAGAGCTTAACCTATTTATTGGTGACTTAAAAGCTTATTAATGGGAAGAATGACTTGACGTCAACAGAAAACGTTTAAGCAAGCACAAATGGAGACCAGTGTAAATCCAGTTAGTCGCAGAGCATTTGTGTGTATGCTGTGAATACATTAGGGTGTGGTAAGGGTTAGGCAGGATTGCATGAGATCATACAGAAGATTAAGGAATGGCAGCAGAGGTGTGGGCCCCACAGATGATATCAAAGGCCTGAGAGTGCAAGCGTGGATAGTTGCTGAGCACAGCGTGCATGCATTCACATGCACGCGCGCGCGCGCACACACACACACACACACACACACAGTGTTATGCTCAGATGAGCACGAGGAGTCAGTAAGTCTGGTTCAGTGACTGAGTACCATGTAAGAAATTAGGCATGAAAACAACAGTGCGGAAGGAACGGGAGTGAAGACAGAAAACATATACCCTCTGTGGGTGTGATGGTATTTACACAAATGATAAAAGGTCACTAACAAGAATCTCAGTGTGCACATGACTCACTGTCCTTCTTTACTTTACCAACAGTCGCTCACCTCTGTTTCACCAAACTTCCAAGCTTATTTCATTTTTAAGTACTTCTTATCTTCAATGACCATTATCAAAATTTCACCTTGTGCCAACAATTTCCTTTCATCATTTTGGTTTCAAGATCTAATTAGAAGAATTAACTAGGGAGTAGTGACATCTACACTGTAAAACATCACTGTAAATGACCTGCCAACCTTTTTAAGATCATTCGTCACTTCTGCTGGGCTTCTGTCAGGAAGAGGAAACATGGCAACCAAGTAAATGCAGAAATATAAAGCCTTCAAAGCTTACCAAAAACTCTGGCCACAAAGCCAAGGGGAAAGTGCGAGGCAAAGACGGTGAGGAACCAGGGTGTGGCATATAAGCTGGGCCCGATCTCCTGCTGCTCCAGGTGGCTGTAAAGATCCCTGTGGTAGTCGTGAAGCAGCCGTGACAACTGGTACATCTGGATCTGAGATGAGTAACACACCACAGAGATTTTTTTACTGGTGACATGAGACTGTTATTTCATTCATGCTTTAAAAGCTGGATTTGCTGTACATTAAGATTATGCAGCACTGCAATGAAGGGTGTGTACTCCTCCTAAAATTGAATTGTGGAAAGCTTTTGCTAATTATGTTTTATGTTCCTCAATAGACTTCAGGACTCTTAGGTCAGGCCTCAGCCATACAGGCCAGTTAGCTACTGCCTGGCTACCACTGGTTGCTGGGGAAAACTGAGTATTTCCCAACCAGCTGTAACAGGTTCCTGGAAATAACAGACCTAGAAACCAGTCAGTGACCCCGTGGCAATTACAGGTCATTAGGGAAAATGTGTATACCTCAACTAGTTGGTGAGTGGTTGTTGGTTGTTGCTGGGTGAAACTGGTTGCAAAGAGGTATATGGTGTTGTGCTAAAAACCTTGAAATTGTTTTGGTCACTAGCAGAATCTTCATCTCTGCCACCTCCAACTCGGCCTACATACAACATCATAGTCCACAGACACTCTCGTCTGACCTCACCTATTAACCTGTCCATCACCATCACAAACAAGAAGGGGCTCAGAGCCGATCCCTGATGTAATCCCACCCCCACCTTGAACCCCATCTGTCACTCCTCCTGCACACCTCACCCCCCTCACATACTTCTCAGCCACTCCAGACTTCTTCATGCCGTACCACAGGTCCTCTCTTGGCCCCCTTATCATATGCTTTATGTAGATCCACAACTACAGGTGATCACTGCAATCTACTAGTGACCAGAGCAATCACAAGGAGGTGTTTAGTACAGCACCAATCAGTGACTGATTTCATCTGATGACAGCCAGCAACCTCTAGCAACCATCTGCCTACTGGTCAGGAAATACACATTTTTCCCTAGCGACCAGTGGTTGCGGGCCAAATGTCACTAAAGGTTTCAGCTTCTGTTTTATACAAAGAATAAACCAGCACCCTTACTTACTGCTTGTTTATTTTCAGTGTAATTGTGGAAGGCTTATTTTATTTCATTTTATTTTATAACTATTATTTATATACTTTTATGTCAGTGTGAATATTGTGTATGTACATGGGTAAGTTTGTATACATCTATGTGGGTGTAAAGATATATATTCCAACATATATTTTAAACTGTATAATTATAATATACATACAAGGCACCATTGTAAAACAGCTTTCCAGTGATTTCTCCTGACTAAATCTATCTAGCTCCTAATTAGGCATTTAATAGCTTCATAATTTCGTGATTTAGGAGGTGAAAAAACAAGAAATTCTATATTGTCCAAATCAAATGTGATTGCCGTTTGATCACTTTGATGCTGTTGGCAGCATAAGGGGAGGGATTCTTCACAAAAATGCATGTCTTACATTGCCACTGGAACCCTTCAAGGACCATTTGGTTTTAGTGATAAGGCTCATGAGCATGAGGACTGCAACACTGCTTAACATTCGTGGTTTAAAGCAGGAGAAAAAGTGACAATATTCCACTGGATTTCTCTGGAGTATCCCGTATGTTGAACTGGCGTTTTATCCTCCAGGGTTTCCTGGACTGGCTCACGAGATTGCGCCTTTCATAAATCTGCAACTTTTTATTGACACATGACCACAAAACATCTCTTCTTTAAAGAACATTTCTACTCTTCCATTCAGGAACAAAAAACAGCAAGATAACTCGAGGGGTTTAGCATTCAAGCACAGTACATAGCTCTTTTGTTTTTAGTTCTATCGAAAGATGAAATGCTATCCCACACTGGAATTCAAAACCAATGACGTACATATCTGTAACACGAATATTATTTACCAACTTGCCTCAAGTATAAGTGCACAACTACATTCCAATGCCTCCCAACACCAGCAACCAACCTTGCCTGTACTGCAGCATCCATGAATTTACTGCTTTTGTTTAAAAATGAAAATGTATGATGATCATCTAAAAATAAAGAGGATCAGAAGCATCAAATTACATAACATGCCAGTCTGTTACGTGAATCAACTGATGGACTGCTGGAACTGGAGGACTTCCTTTAGTGTGATTCAAGTGTTTAAGAAAGAGAAATGATCTAGATTAAGGTGTTGGGGGACACTGCCTGATTCTGTAATACATGAGAAACAAGGAGAATACTTTGTGTGTGAACACTGTACCTGCAGGATAATCATGTCAGGCCTGTACTGTTTGCGAAGCCCAACGTCATACATTAGAAATTTGAGCATGTTGAAGGCGTCCTCTTCCCCCATGTGTAAAAGCAGCACTCCAGCAATGAAGGACAGGCCCTGGCAGTATCCCACCTACAATAACGACAACCACAAACTTGATGCTGACAAGACAGGATAGACAAAAGATCTTAAATCTAAAAGACAGATAACAGTTGTTTGGTTGTTTTTACACTGAATGAGGAGAAGAGAAACATGCAGAATTATAAAGAAAGGCAGAAATAAAGCAAAAAACTGAATTGAATGATACCTCAGGGTCAAGCAGCGAGTAGGCTTTCAGGATATTATAGAGTGACAGCTGTCCTGCCCCCAGCTGGGCTTGGAAATATGGATGTGTGGGAAAAGTACGACCTGGTAGAGAAGAGAAGAGCAACAAATTATCTTTCAACAACATCCATATTTTGCATCAAATATTATGGCAGACAAAACATCTATTTCATGTACCTGATATGCACCTAAAACACAGTTGACAGATTTAAAGGGCAAGATTTGTTCAACTGGCTTCTCATGGATTATTTTAATTCACTCTATTCAATAGCGTCTGGGTGTGTACTGGTGTTTAAACAAAGCACCTACACTGCTGAACTGGATGCAAAACTTCACACTTTGGTGTTGATGTTAAAAAGGAGCTCAGTGCACCAGTATGTGCATATCCTTTTCGAGTAAACATACTTGAAAACAGGTTCACGAGAAGCGTGCACGCATGAATCCAGCTTTTTAGAAAGGATGGATATCGCGCTGTTCAGCTTAACTCTGCATTAGTGGATTGGAAGCGGACGTTTCAAAAATGACAAGATAATATGGAGTGCACTCCATAAAAAACAAACAAACAAAAGCTTCTTTACAAGGACAGATTGGTAACTGGAAGGTGTGTGTCTGGGGACTGACTATGTCCTGATTTACAGTTTGATATGAGGTTTTAGAGGACACAATGAAAACCATGTAAGTGTATATGTAAAGGAATGTGCGTGGGGGGGGCTTTAAGTTTGTGAACATAATGTCATGACTCTCTGCCCTGCCTGCAGGAAACGTGCCTGTTCTGCTATATAAAAGCTGTGGGAATGTGATGCTTCACACACCTACATGCTAACCCTAACAAAATCACTCCTGCTTGTTTATGTGAAGGATACAGCCTTGAGCTGCCATAAATCCTCTACCTGCATTCTTTATGTGGCTACAGTGTCACACTATGTGTATTTATCACACTGAATTTAACACCTTCATATGAGGCTATGTAAGCAAACTCCACCGTGCGTGTACGCTGTTGCAACTGTCCCTGCCCTATAAGACGTAGAGCGAGTAACATGATAAGCAAGATGAAAGACACGGGGTCAAAAACAAAAATGAGGGAGCGGAAGTGCTACAGGGACAGATGTGTGGGTGGATGTGTCTATGTATATAGGTGGGTGTTATATGGGTGGGGTGTAGGTAGTGAATGTATGTGGGTTTTTTGGGTGGGAGGTGTTGGGAGCATTTAAGGGAGAAAGTGTTAAAATGAGGTTTGACAAATAAAATACAGAATACACAGTTTGTGTGGTGTACACTATATACTTTTGACCCCTTAGTACCACAAGGAAGGAAATTTACAGTTTTCACTGTACTTGCCAAAGAACTATTCCTTATAAATATCAGTGTCACCAGTTCCCAACTGTATTACAAATCAACTGTAGCTTCAAGGAAAAAAAGAGACTGATGAATTGACTAATTGAAATAACTCATTAAATGAAGTCAATGCTTTGGTTTTACTATAATCTGAATTTTCCCTTTATAAAACAACCACATTCCCGCCCACTGTAGCTACAAAGTAGCGACTATGCTTGTCATGCATGCTGACTGAAGCACCCAACGTAAGGATTAGAGAGGCTTGTGTGCGCACCTATATTATAGCCTATGGATGTACAAAGCGAATCGGAGACCTGACTCTCTAAGTAAATACTAGTGTTAAATCATTAAAGGCTATCTTCTTATACTCCTTTCAGCATGCTCCTGTTATGTTTGGCTCACTCCCTGGAAGTCTCATTCTGAGTACCTGAAGGCGAGAATCTGTAATATACACTGTCAAAACAGCAACTCTTCGATTCAAACTTCAAATGGGAAAGTGAGAGAAGTTGCAAGGAGCCAAACCTGGCAAATGGAGAGGGAAATGTGCAATGACAATATTGCTGTGGCCAAAAAAGTGCAGCTCTACTGATCCGACAAATCCAAAGTCTACACTCCCACCCTCCCTCACCACATGCTTTATCTGAAAGAACCGAGTTCCTCTTCATCAGAACAAAATCCACCCAAAACAAAGACAACATTTTCTCCATCACAATTGACAGTTGCTCACTTTCCCCCTCCCTTCAGTTTAAGAGTCTAGTTACCTCCTTGACAGCACTTTATTGTTTCAATCTCACATCGATAATATTACTCGGTCTGCATACGTCCATCGACGAAACATTAATCGTTTCTGCGCCTCCCTCTGCCCGCACATCTCTTCTATCCTTGTTTACAGTCTTATCACAGAAGCTTCCACCTCACTGTGCCCTCTGCCTGCCTCAGCACCATGGGAAACAGAGGTTTCTCCTGCTCTGCTGCCCAACTCTGGAATCATCACCCACCAGACATCTGCAATATTGATTCTCTTCCTGCCTTTAAATCATGACTCAAAACTCATCTGTTCAGGACAGCCTACTCGCTTCCGTTTATTGGAATGTTTTTATTCCATTTTATTTCTTATTCTGTGCCTTTATGTATTGTCTGTGATTTTGTTTTGACCTACCTCGGTAAAGTGTCCTTGGGTGTCTAGAAAGGCGCTTACAAATAAAATGTATTATTATTATTTCCAAGAAAAAGAGGGCGCACACTGCAATTCAGACAGTTTGTGCTGAATGTTCTCTCTGAGACACCTCGAGGCATTACAGGACAACTCGACATTGACCGTCTAACCATGTGGGGCAAATTCATGATGCGCAGCCCTGTGTCTGAAGTAAACAAGCATGCTCCTGATTGGGCTTGAACGCTAAAGGATCAAGTCCAGGGTCATGGGGAAACTGCTAATGTGCATCTGCAACTGCTCTGAGTAAGAATTTCAGGGAGCAATCCAAATGTAGAAGAGCTTAAATAAGAAAAAGATCAATACATAAGAAGACGATGGAGACAGCAGTCAAATTGAAATAAGATAGGGTTCTTTTTATTGTTATTATAATTATGAACAGTTGCAGAAATTGTTCACTGCCACTCAAAAAGTTTTTCAACAGGCAACTTGCAGTCCAACTTATCCCTTGTAATAAACAGGGGTTATAATGTGTGGATTTATAGTGTGTTGGGAGGGTTTGTAGCCCATGCAGTGGCATCAGTGCAGAAGCCGTGTGCAAAGCCAACAACTGAATAAAACCTTTCTGCAAGTGTACTTTCCTATGCACCATCATTACATATAAGAATGACTGTTAGGCTACCAGTAAAGGAGGAAACAACAATAAATTAATGGACATATGTTAATCAGCATTAATATAAAAATGTGCATTAAAAAGGAAACTCATTTACTGGGAAATTATTTAATTAATAATTTAATCTGTCACCTCATGACAACGAACAGTCACTAGTTAAAATTGCCCCCTCTCCCCCCTCCTCCCAGCTGGTGACAGGGTGTTGCGCTTTTCACAGTTTCACTATTAACTAGTAGCTGCAAGTAGTTGGCGCTGCTCCCTGTTTGAGTCCAATTTCACCTGGCCCCCGCGAGCAGCCAGTTGCCAAGTAATTCGGGAATACACCTTTTTCCTTAGCAAGCAAAGGTTTCCACACGGTCACCAACTGGTCCCTAGAATGACTGAGGTCTTAACTTGAACGTGCAAGCTAACTTGATGTATCTGTTAGTCAGGTTATCGGCAGCATTTAGTAAAAATATGTGTTATCTAAAACAAGACCAACTTACATAAAGTTGTAAAACAAACTGTTAAGTTTAAGCTGCCATCTATCAATCCATGCCATCTGTGACTGAAGAAAAAAAAGGAAGCTGATCTGCAAAGTGACTTTTCAGGAAACCCAATGCAGGTTGCAAATACCACAGCTGCAATTACTCAAAAGGTATTAGACCTAACAAAGTAAAAATACATTTATTGTTTGAATAGGACTGTGATTCATAATATATACACATTGTTGAAAATCAGTGTTGTAAGGTCGATGACATTAAGAAGTGAATGTGCCAGGTCCTAGATTTAGATACCCCACTCCCAGTTTGACCCTGAGTGTTAATGGTTTATCCGTGTGTGTGTGTGTGTGTGTGTGTGTGTGTGTGTGTGTGTGTGTGTGTGTGTGTGTGTGTATTACCCAGGTCTATGAGGATGGCGTGTTGCTGTGAGGTGAGTTGCTTCAGCAGCTCTTTGTATGGGGTGTGATTGGAAGGGGGTCGGGAAGGGACTGCCTGTGTGAGCCGGTATTGTTCAGCGAGAAACTTCCAGATCTCGCCCCGGTGCTGCCTCGGGACACCTGTCAGATAATGATAAAGTAGAGAGAAAGTGATCAGCGCATAGATGGTACAGAATGCTAATATGCTGATAGGTGTCAGCCATGCTGAAAGGCATTTCTGTCCTCCTTGACTTATCAAGAGATCTGACATCAAGTTCTTAAATGTTGTTAATCTTCTTATGTATGCAAAATTACCTCACAGTGACACAGAAATAAGTTGAGCTAGAAATAGAGAGATTTAAAGAAAAATTTTCCAAATTTTAAAGAGGTTATGATGTTCTGAGATTTTTTTTCACCTTGGTGACATATGAAAAACCCTTAATGCAACAGCAAAGCTTAGCATATTTGCAAATTATTTCCTTGATTACAAGAATTCCAGAAGTGCCTGAATTATAATTTTAATTTATTGATATTTTGAGCAATTGCTAATTTGTCCACTTCTTACACAAGAAATCATTTTTATTTTACTTTAATTTAATTTTTATTTTATTTTTTAAATCAAGACCAAATCACAAAGTTTTATTTATGAAAAATGTACTCCCAACATCCTGTTAGATGGATTATCCAGCTTGTATCCCTAATTCACCAGGTTCTTAGACTATTTGTTATATGGTGACCTCTCTGTGTGTAACTATGTGTGTTGGACTCGCTGTTCGAGGCCATGTGCACAGCAGATAACCTTCCTGTCCACAGTGCAGAACATGCTGATACTAGAAAATGGACAGAACAAAAAGGCCTGACGTGCACAAGAGATAAAAATGTCAAAAGGAATACACACTAATTTCACTGTGCACAAAAACAGTGAGCAAAATACTTCATGGATTCCAGTCCCCTTACCTTTGGTGTATTTTGAAAAACAGAAAGATAAGTTACAATTTTAGAGCTTTGTGCATTAAGATTTGGTCAATATTTGCAAATCTCTGCTGATTTTAAGAAGAACAAACATTTCCAAGGGGAACTGATATACAGTAGGTATTCCTGGAGCCAAGTATGTACCTTGTGCAACTGCAGTATATATGGCCTCTGTGTCAAATTTGACCTTTGCTCTCCCAGGTGTTCCCAGCATTTTCTCCCACACCACAGTGACCTCTTTCAGACATGGAGTGATTTCTTCATAGTCCAACTTCAGGCGCTTGTTCTGCAGATCATTTTCTGAGGCTACAAACATAAATACACAGACAATGATCGTTAAAAATGTGCCAACACTGTGCGTTTGCTGCAGACTCGTGGTTCGGTGAAGCTGAGGTGATGGGACTAACAGCCTGGGAACTGTGGGTGTTTCTGAGAACTATATAAGCTCATCTATCATTATAAACGTATGCTGTACATTATGTGCTGTAATTTCAGTTTTGTTTTGCATAGCGAAGAGGAGGTTCACATTGTACTCGTGCACTTTCATAAATTACTAATACTGACTTTCATACACTCTTTGTTGTGGCAAGCAATGACAGCAATGAGCAGAAAAATGCATCTGCATTGCATTAATACCGTTCTCTGCAAAGGTCAGAAGACACAGATGACAGAGGGAGAAACAAAACAGAAAGTTGCTAAACAGTGAGCTAAGGGGAGCTCGTCAGGTTTGTTATAGCAAGAGTCCACTTTACATTGCTTTCAGATTGCCATTTAATCCACTGTGGTTAAGCATGACAATCATAGAAACTTTGCTGTCACGAGATTCTTTCTCTTCCTTCAAAGGAACACAGGACCACAGCTGTCTGTCTGACCCTCCATAACATAACATGTGGCTGGAATTCTGAATGGATCCCCTCAGCAAGAAAGTGTAAGCTATGAAACAGTTTTAGCTCTTGTTTATGACCCACAGTCAGAGAATACCCTGAGGACACCTTAATTTTAACAAAACAAACAAACAAAAACTATGGAGACAAACAAAAAAATTCTAATTATTAATAACTAAGGACTCCTAAAATTACAAACACTCCCATTGATGAACTTTTGCAGCACAGAGGAGACCCTCCCACTGGACTTTCAGGTTAGCGGAGTTTACAGACAAAGCAGAAAAACACAAACTGTGAATTCCGTTGCAACATGTTGACAGCAGTGATCAAAGAAGGTGAGGGCACACCCAGCACCCCTCATCTGTTCCTCTCTTTTTGACAACACCCTTCCTCTCTCCCTCCCCTAATCTCTTAGCCCACAACCCATCTCTTCTTCTCCGTTTTCTGCCGAGACTTCTTCTCAGTCAATCCCACATTTGCATTGTCCGTCGACTGCACTTTCCCTCTCCCCCTGTGGATGCCCCCCACCCTTTCCGCTCAAATGCGGTGTCCACCCAGTGACAGGCTGCAACTTGGCTGCGCTCAGGAGAGTGATATCATCATTAGGAGAGGCCGGAGACAGAAGGCCACCCATTGCAGCCAGCACTGATACCTTCCAGCAAACGGGGAAAAAAGGTGTAAGGCTAACCAGCGGAAAAAGGCTGAACGTGTATAAAAAAAACTGGAGCAATTAGACTAACAGCGCAGTTTTATTAAACAAAACTGAAAATGTGTGATTTTAGTGTTGTTCTGAACTTACAGAATAAACACTTTTTTAAAAATAACACCAGATAAATCACATCTCAAGCGGTCTGGATACCTTTTATGAAACTCTATGAAAGAGGTGGGAATCATTATTTGATCCCCTGCTGAATTTGTAAGTTTGCTCACTTATAAAGAAATGAAAAGTCTCTAATTTTTATGGTAGTCTCATTTAAACGGAGACAGAATATCAACCACAAATCCAGAACAAACGCATTACATTAAAGTTATAAATTAATTTGCATGTCGTTGAGTGAAATAAGTATTTAATCCCCAAATAAAACATGACCTTTGTACTTCATGGAGAAACCCTTGTTGGCAACCACAGCGGTAAGAGGTTTCTTCCAGTCACCAGGTTTGCACACACCTCAGGAGGAATTTTGGCCCACTCCTTCTCTACATAAACTTTCTAAATCCTTTAGGTTTCTTGGCTGCTGCTTGACAGCTCGAAGCTTCAGCTCCCTCCACAGATTTTCTATAGGACTGAGGCCACTCCATAGGGATGGTGTTCTTTGGTTCACGCTAAGCATTTTCTCTTCCTTCAAACAAGGTGGGTCAAGTTGAGGAGCTTGAATTTGGTTTCATTTGACCACAGCACGTTCTCCCAAGCCTTCTCGGAATCATTTAGATGTTGACTGGCACACTTAAGATGGGCCTGTACATGTATCTTCTTGAGCAGAGGGACCTTGCGGGCACTGCAAGATTTCAATCCATTATGATGTAATACGTTAAAAATGGTGTTCTTGGTGACTGTGGCCCCAACTGCCTTTAGATCATTAACAAGTTCCTCCCATGTAGTTTTGGGCTGATCCACCACCTTTCTCATGATCACCCTCACCTCAGGAAGCAAGATCTTCAGCTTTAGACTGATGGCAATTGATGGTCATTTTAGATTGCTTTCATTTCTGAATGATTGCATCGACAATTGTCACCCTCTCACCAACCTTCTTGCTGATGGTCATGTAGCCCATTCCCACATTTTGCAGGTCTACAATGTTTTCCTTGATTCACATTTGGCAGCACTTTGGTCTTGTCCATGGTGGTGAAGAGGTTGGAATGGAAGAAACAGATTCTGTAGACAGGTGTGCTTTATACACATAATTATTTGATATCACGAGCCAGAATTCCAGTTGGGTTGTAAGGGATCAAATATATATTTCTTTCAATGACATACAAATCAATTTATAACTTTTATGTAATGTGTTGTTTTTGGATTTTTTTTTTTTTTTGCTATTTTTTCATTTT
>VUQJ01031036.1:10273-23409 GCA_015108635.1 Andinoacara biseriatus
AACACTGAGGAGCAACCGATGTGAATTACTAGTCAATTTTTGGCACAGCGGAGTCATTTGTATTCCTAACAGACAGACAGTGGTGCAGTGGCCGAAACCACCCCTCCGTGTTTCTCCGGTGGGTGCAAAGGTCCAAACCAAGGAGGATTTCTGTCATGCGGAGCAACAACGCCTTTGCAAAACAGCTGTGTTTTGTTGAGCAACGAGTGGCTCAGACTGAGACTTATTGTTATAGGCAATGGGTTGGAGACAAAAGGGGGTAACCCTTGCCTAAACCTGAGCGTCTCAAGTGTTTGGGACCGCTTGCTGCCTCGTCACCCACAATACTGCACACTTATCACTGTACTAGGCCGATTGAAATGTACTAATAATTTATATATATTTTAGGGCCACAAATCATTCTTGAGCTTGCTTGATGGGATTAAAAAGAAATGGATGCGTATTGGTGAAATTGACAGCTCTGTGGTTGAGATTTGTCAGTTATTTGTTCCCTTTTAATTTCAGGGTTTTTTGAACCAAAGCTTCCCTGTCTTGTCTCCTGCAGATGTCTGTTTTTCCTGATGTTTTGCCTGTCTTGTTTCCTGCCTTTATGGGACTGTTACCCCAGATCACATCCCTGCAAACATCCTTTAGCAGCAAAATTACAGGGTCAGGAAACCAAAGTGTGTTTGCAGATATTATGGTGTGATCATGGACAGAATAGTCATGCTCGACACTGAGGGTATGTTTGTCCTGAAAAGGGATGTGACCACTTTTTTTATTTTTTTATTTTTTGTGAACTAATTTCACTTTCTGGCGTTTTCACGAAACCACTTCCCTTCCAGTGTATGTCTTTCTGTGTAGATACTATTAAAGCACTCATTAATGTTTGCCAGATTGCGCATCCAGTCAGTGCAGCAGTTCATGTTTTCTTTTTCTGTATTTGCCTCCATATCAAATATATTTGTCATTATCTAAAAAAAATGTGTTATTCAAAAACAAATATGATGACTGTGTACGAGTTTTTATTTGTATAAGTGTGTGAAAGGGTAAGCAGTGACTTTGTTACCATGCCTGCTGCCTGATCGCCTGTTATTTCCACTAAGACGAAGAGGCAGGGATGGGGAAACAGCTTTTCGGATATTGGATTGATCTTTTCCCTTGTCAGTGGTGGTGGGGTGTCACAAAAGCAACAGAAAAAAGGGTGGGAGATGATGGGAGAACCAGTGGGAAGGGAATGAGAATTAAGCAGAAATTAGAAGAAGGCAGCAACAGTTTGGTAATGAAACTCAGCCCCCCAGGTGTGTCAGTCCTTAACATTCAGTGGGCGGGTGTTTTCACTCTCCTATAAGTGACAGCATACAGTACAACTAGGAAGTGGAGAGAGAGAGAGAGAGAGGGGAGAGGAACACACAGGCATTCGTGATTTAGCAGAGGAACGGGCCTCTGCGTACCGACTGCCAACATGCAGTTCTGGGATTTCCTTGGTTGCACCAATGGAGGTATGTACGTGTATAGTCATACCGATGGCTCGGCGACTCTTCTCGGCTGTGATTGGACTGGTTTGTGGGCGCTCTGTGCCAGGCGGGTAGAAAGGGTCTGACGGGCTGAATGCTGGAAAGGAATTTGTGCTGTGCACCGCTGTGCAAGCAGTTGCATGTGAAAACCTCACAGACAGGTAAAGAGTGGAACACAAACAAACAAGATCAGGGGTCTGATATGGTCTCAGTCTGTTGTGGTTTATGTTAAACCTGGCTGGTTCCTTCTAATTTTCATGATTTTTTTTTTTTTTTAGTTATGTGGCACAGATTGTATATTTCAGCCTAAATGATTTATTTTCTTTCATATTTTGCTGGCTCCGCTCGACTTGTGAATCATAGCATGACTCTGCACTGTTCTGTCTACACTGAGCATACTTAAAATTTTCTTGGGAACAACTTTGAAATCCTATCAGCCTCAAGTTGGGTTATAACAAACACTGCTGCGACTATAGTTCATAAACAGTGCTCTCATTCTTTAGGTGAACTAGCACCTATGTCAATGAAAGCCAACAGCTGCATCTGAACAACCTGGTTATTCACAGGGCTAGTTTTAACTCTTAGTAAGATGATTGCATGTGAACCTGTCATATCTCTTATGGACTTTTTTTGTAATTTAGCCAGCGATTCTTAAGGTAACCCTCTGTATCTAAGCCTTTATTCATGCAGACAGCTTTTTAAGGCGGTTGAGAAAGCATATGGAGTCCAAACCTGTAGACTTCTTTGTTCAAGCCATGTTTGGTTATACTTGTACCACACTGAGTACACATCTGATTTCCAGTTTTGTACAAATGCAGCACAACAACTGCCTTCAGCTATCAAATGTCCATTTTCTTGTTCACAGAACTGTGTGTAGGTGAACAGTTTTTATATTGCCTTTACAGCTGAACAGATTGTCCTAAGAAAACATAAATTCAGTGTGTTTGTGTCTGCAATATTAGCGTGTGTATATAAACACAAACACACCCTTATAATCTACAGTATAAGGGATGTAAAACTTCAGCTTATGATTCCAGTTAAGTTGTGTTGTCTCACATCTTGCCTTAAATGTGGTTACTTTATTGTGCTGTATTGAATTCCAGGACACTTCGAGCTCCAACACCCATCCTGTGCCCGAGGCCATGTTTTCTGCTATTGCACAAATAACTATAGCTAAGATACCTGATGGCTTGTGTCATATTTTTCACGCTTACAGCACAGGCTCACAAATAAAAAAGATGCCGTTGCTTGAAGCAGTTTCTTAACTGACGCATCCGTAGATTACATTTTCTCAGAAAAGCTTGAAATGTTGCAGATCACACATAATATAAGATCACAGAATGTAAAATATGCTTAATCGTGGACATACAGCTGTTTAGTTTCTGCAACAAATCTTGGAGAACAGCGCTACAGTTGGTTTGCTGACGTTAAAGCCATCTTTTGGGATTATAACAAGGCAGATTGTCTTGAAAGCTCAGTGACTGTGTGACTGAAAGGAAGTGCTCGTCTGTCACCGACATTCTGCCCCTATTTGCATCCACAGCTCACTGTTTTGCTTAAGTTATTCCATGTGGGTCAGCACTCGCTGCCTGTGAGGTACTGTGATTGTAAATTGATTTGAACGTCTCCTCATGAGGCCTAATTTAGACTTCTGTGCTGAATCTTTGTAGAGCCTGCAACGTAACCTACGCAAGTGGCCGACGTTGTTGCCGGCATTAATGCCTGTGTGAGGTGCATTATGTGTTAATTACCTTGCGGTTGTGCGCTGGTGTTTTACGTGCGGCGCCAGCCGACAGAAACAAATAAAATACTAGGAGTTTTTTCCTTCCTGTGTCCTCGCTCTTTGTTGGGGTCATTTTTTGGGTCCAAACAAAGTTGTCCGTCTAGTTTTTCCACTTCTTTGTACATTACCTCAAATCCATTCTGATAATTTCAGTAATTTCTCTCCAGGAATTTACTGACATTTGTGATGCTATGATTATTATTCCATATACTGAGGCGGTTATTGACAAATGTGCAATTCCACAATGAATTATCTATCATGTTGTCATATTATCATTATTGAACAAAGTAATTGTGATTATGTTTTTTTTTTTTTGCCATAACTGGGGAGCTCTCAGTTAGCACGCTAAATGTTCATCTGAACAAAACACAAGACCTCTGGAACAATTTTCTTTGTGGAGATGTTTGGCCACAATGTACAGCACCACACACATCACATCAGCACAAATGCTTCATACCAACTGTCAGCACGGTGGTGAAGGGGTGGTGATTCGGGCTTGTTTTGCAGCCACAGGACCCGGGGCACCTTGCAGTAATTGAGTTGATCGTGAGCTCCTCTGTATACCAAAGTATTCTAGAGTCAAATGTGAGGCCATCTCTCCAGCAGCTAAAACTTGGATAAAATTGGGTCACACAACAGGACAAGGATCCCAGGCACAGCCGCAAATCTACAACAGAAAAAAGAAAAGAATCAAAGGTGTTGCGATGGCCCAGTTAAAGTGAAGACCTCAAGCTGACTGAAATGCTGTGGTGGGCCGGCAAACCTCAAATGAACTAAAGCAACATTGTAAAGAAGAGTGATCCAAAGTTCCTCCACAACAATGTGAGAGACTGATAACGTGATAAAGGTGGTTCTGCAAGCTGCTGTACTCACTGTGAAAACTTTAACGACTGCCATCAGAATGTCTTGAAGACATTTGTCAATGTTAGTCCAAAATGGAAAGACTGAAATGGGAAGTCGTATTGAACGTTTTGGAAAGAATCTCGTGATAAATGTGAAATGGCACTCAGTTAATACCCGTATCAGTATTCAGTCTAGACTACTTTTCTTTCACCTGTGTTATATATATTTGGCCCTTTACCTCATACTCACTTGTGTCATAAGGCGTCTATAGCGTTGCTAGATAGCAAGCAACTATATTTTTATAGTACAAATAAACATGTACTGTATTGGATTCATGTTTATATTTGACTAATGTTTCTTACATGGTTGTGTGAAAAATAAAGTGTACCTCAAGTGTTTTGAAAGTTGGGTGGATATATTAATCCGTGACCGGTCACGTTGGCTGTAAATGTTCTTGGCCATTAATCTTTTTAATGGCAGGCAGGTCTTTTCATAGAGTACATGGATTGAGAGGAATTTATATAAAGCATATAGAAAATCAAAACTTTTGGTGACTAATAGCAAAATCCCCCTTTCTCAGTTCATGAAAGTATTCAGAGATGAGAAGTTTCTGTTAGATCCCACTGATGCTGCAGTTTGGATTAATGTGTTTATAAATGTCTGAACTGTTAACTCTGGTGCAGTGCGCTGCATACTGAGGTCGAGACTGTAAAACTGCTTGTAAAAGAATGACTCTATAAATCTATGAAATCGGAGGAAAAGCTGAAAGAATAGGAGGGAATAAAATAAATATCTGAGAGTGTGAGCTCCGGTCATGCCTTGTAAGATTTTATATAAAGTCAAAAACATTTAGTCTTCACATGAAAGTGAACATGATCTGAAATGTATTTCATTGTTCATTGTTGTGAAAAGATGTGATCAACTTCACAAAAGACCCTTTGGAAAATATTCCATGTATCTGAATTTGTTAAGTTAGTTTCAGATAGAATGAATGGCCACTTTGTTAGGTACACCTGTTCAACTCCTCAAATATCCAAATATCCGGTTCACAAATCAGATGGTGGCAACTCGAATCGTAAAGACAACCTGGTGAAGTTCAAATTGAGTATCAGAATGGGGAAAAAAAGGTGATTTAAGTGACTTTAAATGGAGCACGTTTCTCACACAAACCTTGGGCTACAGCAGCAGAAGGCCACACTGGGTTCCACAACGCCTGTCAGCAAAGAACTGGAAACTGAGGCTACCATTGCACGGGCTCCTTAAAATAAGACATTAGAATGTTGTAAAAACATTGCCTGATCTACTGAGTCTTGATTTCTGTTGTGATGTCGGGTCAAAATGTGGCAAAAACAACATGAAATCATTAATACATCGCATGAATGGTTTGGAAATATTTTCTTGCCACACTTTGGGACCCTTAGTACCGGCTGAGCATTGTTCAAACACCACAGGTTACCTGTGGAATAGCGTGCCATGTAACAAAGCTCAGATCATATCAAACTGGTTTCTTGAACATGAGATCGAGTTCTCCACTGGCCTCCACAGTTACCAGATCTCAATCCAATAGAGCACCTTTGGGAACAGGAGATTCCTATCTTGACAGATTTGCAACAACTGTGTGATGCTATCATATCAATATGGCCCAAAAACTCTGAGGAACGTTTCTACCACCTTGTTGAATCTACGCCATAAAGAATTGAGGCAGTTTTGAAGGCAAGAAGAAGTCCAACTCTGTGCAAGCAAGATTTACCTATAAGGTATTGCATTGTGGGGCATTTTTGCCTTTTAATGGGAAGCAGTACAGTGAAGATGGGGAGAGAGACGGGGAAGCCACACATTAAAGGGACATAGGTCAGTCTCAAACCCAGGCCGGCTGCATTTCAGCCGTGTGGCATATGATCGCCTGCTGAGCCAAACTAGCACTCCTGCATCAGTTCTTTAAAGGTCCATCTGATAACTGAGTGATAAATGAGCTGTGTGAAACAGATGCCAGGGATGTTGTTACGCTGAGCTCTGTGAATTCATGGGGATGCACTGGAATGTGTAGTTGTGCACATATTAGCTGCTTACTTTTGGCTATTCCCTTATTCACAAGGGGTAAGCACAGCAGGTAGCGCCACATGATTGATTTGGCAATTTATTTTTATTTATTTATTTACTGCACTTGACGTAATCCCAGAGGGATTTGTATCTCTTTTTGGGATTAATCTTTCGCTGAGTAAACCACAACCGCTACACTACCCGTGCAACTTAATTTGATCAGGAAATTAATTTGCTCTATGGCTTCTGCTGATCTGTAGCCTATAAAGGCCATTACACAGGTGTCTCAGCCTATGAAACCTTTGTGACATCAGTGCATGTTCTGCCTTTTCTGCTTAACATTAAAATTGCAGATGTGAAAAAGTGCTCTGGTGTAAATGAGAATGGCCCCCTCCTTACTTCCTTACTGGTGCAGTAGTCTCAATACTATAATAACATTTTTTTATAGCCTCTACTTACAGTGACAGCTACCTCATTAAAGCCTTAGCTGCTGCTGTGGTGACTGCCCTGATGCCGCTCTCAGTTCGATGCCCCTCTATTCTGTTGTACTCTGTTCTGACAGGCTAATCAGTGCAAAGGAGCTGCAAAAGGCTGTTGTTGTTTTCATGATGAGAATTGAGTTATGCAATGCCCGTAGCCTGGTGTCAACTGGTGTAGCCTCTGTGGTTTATAGCCAGAGGCAATAGCTTGTTCTCTCCGAGTTGGAAAGCTAAATAATGGGGCCTGAGAGCATGAGGGAGGAAATATGACAGAGTAGGAGGGAGAAGGTCTGAAGAATGTCTATGCAGCTGAAAATGACTTGAGCAGTTCTAGTGACAGATGTATTGGTCCTGTTTTTTATTAACGGGTTCTAGTTCGGGGACATTATTTGTGGATTTTAAAAGTTCGGATTAGATTTAAATAATTTCTCATGACAAAGATAAGGCTCTTGAAGATTTTTTGGTTTCTATGTTGTACTAGCGTTATCATGCATACGGTAATATGTTTAAATTATTTGTAGCTGTATATTTCAAATTTCTTTTAAAGGGCAGTGGGGGTTCAGAATACTACACTTTGATGTATATTTTTAAATTCCAAGAAACATTTCAATGCATGCTTAATCCTTTGGCCTTCTTTGCTGAATGTACTGCCAGTCCTGGCTTAAAATTGTTTAGATCCTCCGTGTTGCATTTATCGGTCGTGAGTGTTACACTCAGTGTGAGGTAGAGAGAGAATAATGCCAGGATTGGTGTTGTGGTGCTTTTTGTAACAGCATGCTACTTGTAGCCAGCCCCTTGGACACAACTCTGACAGGAACAAACAGGATTATGTGTTTACAGGAAATTGCAGTGTATAAAGTGGTAGAGCACAAGTAAAAACAGAAGTAACACACAATAAACAACACACAATAACATTTTGTAACTTAATACACAGTAAATGAATATATGGTACAGCATCCATCCATCCATCCTTTTTCAACCATTTATCTGGGTCGTGGTTGCAAGAGCAGCACTCTAAGCAGAGATACCCCCAGACCTCCTTCTCCCTGGCCATATCCTCCAGCTCTTCACGGACATCAAGGTATTCCCAAACCAGCATATTCTGGATCTGCACCAGTCTCCTCCTTGTAGAACATGCCTGAAACACCTCACCTAGTAGGCACCCAAGAGGCACCCTAGTGCTGGTTCTTTTCTGGTTCCAAGTGGAGGAGCAGTGGCTCTTCTCTGAGCCCCTCCTGAAGGACCAAATTCCCCACCCTATCCCTAAGAGAGAGCAGGGCCACCTTTCAGCAGATGCTTATTTCTGACACTTATATCCGTGATCTTGTTTTTTCAGTCACTACTCAGAACTTGTGGCAGTAGGTGAGGATTGGAAGGTAGATTGACCGATAAGTCGACAGCTTTCCTTCCATGCTCAGATCTCTCTCCACGACAGCAGATCGGTAATGCATCTGCATTGCTGCCAACTCCACACCGATCGATCTGTCAATTTCCCTCTCACTCGTGAACAAGATCCTGAGATACTTCAAACCCCTCTGCTTAGGAAAGCAGCTCACCCCCCCCGGTCGCCTCTGGCTGACAACTGTGGAGTGAAAGTTGGAGGTGCGTCCCGCCATTTTACACTTGACTGCAAACTGCCCCAGTGCGAGCTGAAGGTCGTGGTCCGATGAAGCCAAAAGATCTGCATATTCCACAAAAAGTAGTCCTGAGGCCACCAAAGTGTAGACCCTCTGCCACTGTGCAATAGTACAGTAGAATTCTATACTACACTCTTAATTTATGCCAGAATTTGAGCTTGTTGGGTGTTCAGTTTCTGATCTCAGCAGTGGTACCATAGATTTTATTCAAATATCGTGAACAGTAAAGGCACCACTGAAGTGCTTCAGGATGTGACTCTAGTTCCAAAAGAACAAGTTGAGTTTATACTTGCAATTGCTAGATTCAGGTCTTATTAAATACAACGTGGGGCTCATTTTGTAAATTATGGCTCTTACGAGAGTTAAAAAGGATGCTCAAGCAGGGTATGCTTTAGGGTGGGCCTGTTTTATATGAGTGTGCAGTCTTAAGATGGGAAAATCGTGAAGGTGGGAGGCCTTGGGGCTTCAGAATGAGATGTCATTAACCGATGGGTTTTGGCACTCTGTCTGCATCCATATACAGTGTGTTTTTGGTGTTAATTTTGAATATGTTGTTGAAAAACAACTCTGTCATCTGACAGTATTGCATAAATAAGAAGATAGTAACACAATGTCCTAGTACCATAGAGCATACTAATTGTATAAAGTACTTATTACAGTATTACATATTGTTTGCTGCCAGTAGAAAATGAACATATCAAGATATCTTCTACTGTCAGCCATGTTTACCTGAATCTTTGAATAACACGGCATATTAAATCTTTTCTTTTATCAATTTCTCAAACTCATTTTCTGTCTTCTCAGGTGTTCACTTAGACATTGTACCAGCAACCAAAAATTTTCCAGCTGTGACCACTTCAACTAATTCCTTTGCACAACTGATAAAAATAAAAACAATTAGCTTGTACACAGCTTAAATTGTGCATTTAAGATTGAATCAGCACACACCTCCAAATGAATGCAAAAGAAATATTAATCAAGGCAAAAATGTCTTATTCACATCTTATTAGTTGTAGCTTTATGAAATGCAGTTCCCTGACATGTTTCTTAACATAATTTTTGGGGGAAAATGTGACAAAGTATGTTTCTGCATATGTCAACACTGATGTGCTCCACTTTATGGTACATTAACATAAGACTGGATGGAACTAGGACTAAGCTTTTTTCCCCTACATGTATTATAAGACAAAGCCTCACAGCATCCTTATTAGCACCACAGTCCTGCTGTCTGTTGCTTAGTAACCAGCGGCTGCTTAGCTTCAGATTGTCGGACGCTTCCGTATAATGCTCGGTTTGGTGTTCTTTTTGCACGAGAATCTGCTGAGCGAAAACACGAGGGGTCAGGAGACAGATTGAGATTTGAATGTGAGCAGGAGGTGAAACTATTGTAGCATGACTGAGCAGATATATTCTACCAAGTCACAATTCTCGCCTCGCTCCAGCTGTCTGCAACGCAGCTCACATCAAGTCCCCCTCATTCATCACAGCTGCTGTGTGGCCAGTGATGTGATTAGCACGATTACACATTCATTTTTTGTTAGTTAGGAAATCAAATAATAAAAATTTATTCCGTTCCAGGTTCACTTTTGGAGTGATCAGCGTCCTTTTTGTTGTAACTGTTGGTTGTACTGTTATTTATCACTTGGTTTAAAAAAATAAATAAAAAAGAGTCCCTTATTTTTTACTTGTCAAAATCTCTTCCTTTTTCTCTTTCTGTGTCTCTTAATTTCTTCTTCTTTATCCCCGAGTACAGTATTTAGGCGAGCAGGTAGCATGCATGCAAATAGTTTCAATTTATTCACACATGACAAATCTCCTTCTATCAAGTACTGAATGGGATGCAGAGGGAAATGACTTTAAAAGGTGCTAAATTTGATGGCATTCAGCAACAGGACATTCGCGTGTTTTTGGCCACTGACGAGTTGTTCAGTATCTCTGCCCGCTTTACAGCTGGGTGCTGTAGTGAGAATTATTCAGCTTGTAAGTCACTGAGTCATATCCACAAATTTATCAAAAGTAAAATCTTTTTTCTTTTTTTTTCCCAGACATTTCCAGAATATCATACTATGCCGGTGAGTATATATTTTAATTTTTTTCAACACATGAAAGTATTGCTGCAACTTTATGTCAACTAATGATAGAAATGAAAAAGTATTGCTTTTTTAAAAGTGGACCTTGCATTTTAGACTTTGCAGTTCAGAAATCAAGCCTGTAATTGTGATATGAATATGTTGTCCAATTTTCTTTATACATGTTTTACATACACACACATATACTATTTTATATTGACAAGGTAAAATCTCGGAGACCGTTTTTGTTCACTTCCCAGCTTCTTATTTCACAAACTAGTGAGCAAATGAGTGTTAGGCCAGCTGCTCAGCTGTGATTCTACATGTGCTGCAGACAGTTGGAGTTCCAGCCGCTCTGCTGGAAAAGCTACACAATCAAATCTTTTTCTGTTCTGTAGAAAAAAAGATGTTTTCATACTTGTGTCTGCTGGTAAAGATGTGCCAGTGATAAGCCAATATTGATCAAAATGTATCAGTCAGGCTTTATTAAAAAACACTGACTACCAGATGAAAGCATGCTGATGTGTGCAGTACATGAATGCTTGTATCAGCTTTATTTTTAATACGTAGTTCCTTCTGCACCCTTTTTGTTGAATATGCAGTGCTTGCTGTAGTAAGTTTGGTTTAGCGTATTTGCAGAGTTCTGCTTTATTTTTCAAACGATCTGATGTTATTTGATCTTACTCTTGACTCAAAGAAGGCGGTGTTGCTGTGTCACGGAGTGGATCGAAGTTGAGCGGAATAATTTTAGAGGTATAGATAAGACATTTTATAGCCCTTAGCTCCTGTATCTCTCCATAGCTGTTGCTAGGTAACCGTTGATCCTTCAAGCAGGATGCTGGATATTCGAAACTGAGAAAGACCAAAACAAAATTTACATTTCTTAACTCTGGGAACTCTCAAATGGCAGCTGTAATGCTAAAGTTGAAGGTAACATGAACCTATAATCAGATGAGGCTTCCTCCGTTTGCTGGAAAACAACAACAGTACCGCATCCAGCGTGCAGACTGGCAGAATGCAACCTTTGTGGCCAGTAATGGCGCAGGGTAAACTCCCTCTGTAACTCTGTTGGGACACAATTTATGTCCTTTAACAGTCAAATAGTGATTAGACTCAGAAGACATCAAGCAAAGAGATTTTGAGTCATTTCTTGCAGTCGCAGCATTACACTTTCTCCTCTCTCTCTCACGTAATGCACAGCATGTATTCAGAGTCCTGTGTACCTGTGTTTTAAATGAAATGTTAAAAATGCACTCACTGGCCACGTCATTAGTTACACATTGTTGGTAATTGCTACAGGGTTGGACCTCCCTTTTGCCTTCAGAACTGGCTTAATTCTTTGTGGCATGGATTCAACAGGGTGCTGCAAACATTCCTCTGGGATTTTGGTCCATATTGACGCATTTGCTGCAGATTTGTTGTCTGCACCTCCGTGATGTGACTATCCTGTTCTAGCACATCCTAAAAGTGCTCTATTAGATTGAGATTTGGTGACTGTGGAGGCCAATTGAATACAGCAAACTTATTGTCATGTGTTCAGAGATGCTCTTCTGCATACCTTGGTTCTAATGAGTGGTTATTTGAGATACTGTTGCCTTCCTATCAGCTCAAATAAAAGTAAAGTATAGTAAAAACTAAAACGCATAGACATCCTAGCATTTAAACATGTTTCCTGTGTGGCTGAGCATGTTCTGTGAGTGATTGTTTGCATTGTTTTGCCTATAGAAGCATAGCTGTAAAGAGTTTGCAATTATTTTGTGCGCTGTCAAATTAGAGGCATATATTAGAGTGAAGCTTGGAGGCTGCAGGAGCAGATGGAAAATGTGTGGAGAGAAGGAGAGTGTGGACAGAGGGCAGTATAGACCGGCTGAGGGCTGCAGAGTCAAAAGGGGAGGTATGGTGTAATGAAACGTAGACAAACAAGCGTCGTCAGGGGTAGGAGAGTGGAATGTATGTTTTCAGTGGCTAATCACTAATCCTGGTAAAACCTTGTGTGTGTGTGTGTGTGTGTGTGTGTGTGTGTGTGTGTGTGTGTGTGTGTGTGTGCCAGGTTTGTGTGTTCATACGAGTTCCTGTTTATCAAAGTCAATGTGGTCCTTTTTAGCATACTGTCCAATCAGCACACCTACTTTCCAATGCATCGAGTCTCATTTGCAATATTCCTATCTGTCTTTCGTCCTCCTTCTCTTCCTCTCCCCCTCTGCCTTACACACACACACACACACACACACACACACACACACACACACACACACACACACACACCTCTACAAACACACCAACATCCCCCCCTCCCTCCACTGTTCTGCCTGTTAGCAATATCAGAGCAGCTTTTTCGCTGCGTGATCGCAGCAGCTTAAACCAAAAACACAGCAGAGGAGAAACGCTTGGCTCACAAACACACACTCTCACTTTTTGCTGACACTCACATACAGTCACTTTCATTGCTCATTTCCTATCCCTCTCTCTCTCACATACATGCAGTCTTACACACTCTCTCTTTGGCTTACACACACTCTGACTCTCCTTAAAGATTTTGTTGGATGAACTGTGTGTGTGTGTGTGTGTGTTTGGTTGCAGTGTTGTATCTGTGTGTGAGAGAGAGGCTGGAAATGATGTTGTAATCTAGCTGCTCTTCCGCTGCCACAGAAGGACTAAACGACACGCCGCTGACTGACTTCATAACGGATTTACGGCATCAAACCTACTCCTGCTAAACAATTTTTCTCTTCGTAGTCCTACTTCCATCCTGCCCAGCTTTGCATCACAGCTTTTTTTTTTTTTGCTCT
>VUQJ01031047.1:9586-20464 GCA_015108635.1 Andinoacara biseriatus
AAAAAAACAAAACACACCCTCAACCCCCGACTCAGCAGCATGAGCAGAGGCCTGCTAGTTACCATCAGGAAGAGGAGGGGCTGCTTTGGTGAGTTTTTGTTCGTTTCCAAGGGAACCCCCTACTCCCCTGACCTCACTAACCCCACGCTACAGCCCCCCCCCCTCGCCTTCGCTGACCTTATTTTAGAAACATGAACATAGATAAAGAGGAAGAGACTGTCAGGAGGAAGTTTGATATGTGAGATATGAAGGGCGTGTGTGTGTGTGTGTGTGTGTGGACATGTGGTCACTGTTAATCACTCTTCTTTGGTGAACCATAAACATCCAGACTGATCTGGAATTGGCTCCTGCAACTCTACATCTTTGCTTCTTCATGTTAAATCCTCAGAATGTTCCTATTAATGACCCGAAGAACCTCAGATATCAGCTTCACGTCTCCGTAGAGCTCTTATAAGGAGCAGAAAGGAGCAGCTTGCTTTCCAAAGATCTCTGCTCCTCATGCCAGAATAAAAGTGCATTTCACTGAAAACTTGAATTATTGAAAAGTTCTTGGTAATTGAGAACATTTTCTTTGGGGGGGAGATAATGAATAATGCTGCTGTTCTTTGCCTCTGCTGGTTCTGCTAAGTTTACTTTGATTCCAGCAGAGCTCGTGGCCTCAGACTGGGAGGTGCTGACTCATCCCAGCCATTTCACACTCTGCTGCAGACCGCTCCCGTGCATGCAGAAGGTCATGCTCTGATCAGACATGCCTGACTGCCCTCACTTAGGTTATATAAGGATCTGCTGCCCTGTAACAACCCCATAATCCCATAACACACCCCACAGGTGGCCCCTGGGGGCCAAGTCGTAAGCCTTCTTCAAGTCCTTCGCGCACAAAACACATTTGGGACTCTCCGTGTTTTGGTTTTAGAACTGAGGAAACCGTTCCAATGGGATGTGAAAGAAACCTAAAGAAGTTCAGACCTTTTTCAAGCTCCAGACAGTGTAGGCTGGATGGTCAAACTGGAAGAGTCCGCAGTGCAGGCCAGCAGTCCCTCCTTCCTGTCTGAGGCCATCATGATAAAGACCAAAGAAGTAGAAACTAGAATTTAGTGCAAGAAATCAAAGAAAAACTTGAAAATAAAGCAGGAAATAAGCTGGAAACTGACCTAAACTCAGTAACACAGACAACACAAGGCAGAGGGAAGAGAAAGTACCACGAAGATCAAAAACCAAGACCTGAACCCAAACGCAGGACAGCAACACCATAACTCAACACGAGAACAACCGCAAAGCTGTAAAACCCACAGGCCACGAGAACAACAACAGAACCCAAACTCACAACTCCACAAAAACCCTGAAAGGCTGAAGCAGAGGGAGCTGCAGTGCCAGGATAAAATGTTTGTGTTTAGTCCCATTGAGTGTTTCTTTGACTCAAACCTGTCAGATATTCTTACATCTGCTCTGCACTTTGAAGATTCCTGTTGGGGGAACAAAAGCAGGAAAGGTTGCATTCCCGTGAGATCCACAAACTCCCTGATGAAGACCTGCCTGCTGAAAGCTGCTGGGGGGTTTAAACATGGTCGTGCTGGGAGAACTTTTAGCTGAGTCCAGGAAGAGCTCCCAAAGAAAAGTCCTCTAAACGCATGGATAGCCAACTCTAGGTGTGTGTGAAGGTGTGTGTGTGTGTGTGTGTGTGTGTGTGGTGGTCGGCGTGGCCTGCCTCCCAGGAAGTCTCAGTTTAAAGCTGGTTAATAATGGATGCTGTTTCCATGGAGATTAATGAGCTGAAGAGAAACCTTCACTTAGCACATGCTAACACGCCAAGAGCTGCTCTGTGTGTGTGTGTGTGTGTGTAAACCTAAACCCAGAGTGAATGTAAACACAGAGCACATCAGCTGATAGCTGAGGGTCAGTGCTGCTCACACCTGCTGCTCACACCTGGTGTAAGACAGTAAGCACAGAAAGAGGCATGAGGATCAACATCTGTCCCTCAGACTGAAAGACGAGCGCGGGCTCCAGATGTTCAGACATTTCTTTGAGAGGAACAGTGGATAAGGGACGAGGATAAGGTGGTCCTCCACCCCCTCACTTAGAAAATCTGACTCACCTGTTCAACCACTAACCTTTGTTACCTGCTACCAGAGATATTTTACCTTAATTATTTAAGCAACAGTGTCAACCAGTCAGCAGCCCTGAGGAAAGCTTTTACATTACAGTCTGTACATACCTGTATTTTTTACCTGACATAGTTATGTTCTTCACCTACCTGTGTCAGTTACCTGTGATACCTGTGTCTGCAGGTGAAGGAGCTTGGTCGGGCTGACGAGGTGTTGGACCTGTCAGACTACGAGCGCTGTGAGGAGATCAGGAAGAACAAGAGTCGCAGCAAAAAGAACCACAGCAAGTTCAGACTGCAGCGCTGCAGCTCACCAGGAAACACGGTACACCTGCGCACACCTGTACACACATGAAAACAGACACTTCACTTTCTACACATTAACATCCTTTCAGAACTGAAACTTTGAACCAGAATTTATGTGTTCAGTAGGTTTGTTCTCGTTAGTTTTTGGTTTGGCGATGCACAATAAAAATGTTACCTGACACACCTGTGTACCTGTGCCTGAAAAGTATCTAGGTGCTTTCTTTACCTGACAGGTGAGTTTTATTACATTATTGTTTTATTACATTATTGTTGCAATGACAGCAGTAAATGTCAGGCCCACTTTGGCCCACCTTTGGCTTTGACGGACAGACCTGACTCAGCCACGGGTCCACCTCACATGGGCAGGAGAGCAAGATGTGCTCAGATGTGTCTGCTATACGTCCTGCACCAAAAGTCCCAAACTACCAAAAAATGTTGATTGGTTCAGCTGTTAGTAAGTTCCACGCCTCACCTTACCTTGGGTCAGATTCAGAACTCTAATTGTGCACACAGCAAAGTTTCATCTCGTGTCACTCAGGTGAATACACTGAATACACGGGCTGTTCTGAAACAGCCAGTGGGACAAGGAGGAGACCATCACGTTACTTCTAGCTCTGCTATTACGTTGTGTCCATGTAAAAGTGAAGTTTAATCATTCAGCTCTGCCTGCCCTCAAACGGCATCAGTAAGCTCCTCCCCCATGTCGGTGCTGTGGGGAGAATCTGAACGCAGACTCATCACGTCACGTCGCATCCTCAGAAACTTTTCTCCACGTTTGGAGTGAATGCAGCATCAAAGGCTGTAACAGAGCCGTCTGCCATGAACGCAAATTACAGCTGCACTCAGTTCAGAAATTATGAGTCAGAAAGGACCAGAGAGCAGGACGGGATTCGCTGTGATTAACAAGATTCACGCCTCGCTTGTCACGTCCTGGTTTGTAAAGAGGAGCAACGGCAGCTGCAGTTAGAGAAGAGGCAACGCTTTGATTCATCAAACTTAGTGTAACCAAAGGTCATTGATTATTCATGTTCCCAGGCAGCTCGTGTGGCGCTCCAGGCTGCACGTGTGCAAAAGTTCAGAGAGAATCTGAATGAAACTGTGGAGGAAAGCAGGCGGAGTTGTTATTGATCCGACTCAGCGGCGTCTGTCAGGGAGCACAGGTGGAGCTTCAGCTTGGAGACCCTTTCCTCGACAGCAACACACACACACACACACAGACACACAGATGTCCACAGATATCCAGAATGCCCTGGGGAAAGGGGGAGGGAGGGGATCAGGTGTCCTGCAGACTGGGTGGCAGCTTCTGTTACACAAACACGCTTGTCTTTGAGTACTTCGGGGGACCATCCCTGATATGTTTTCCTAAATGGGACCAGGTCCTGAGCCGACTGTGGAGCTGAAATGCGTCAGATTTCCTGGTGATGTCATACACCACACATGTACACTGAGGTGTGGGGACCTGATATCAAAGTCCTGCTTCCTGTACTACCAAAATATGAGCTATATGTAGTCCGGTCACAGCCATCGTACTTAAATGTTATTTTATTTATACATTTTTTTCTTATTTTTAAATTAATATTTTTGGTAAATTTTATATAAGTAATTCTCTTGAATATTTTCCTAAGTATTTTAAATTGATTGTCTATTGATACTGATATGAAAAATTAATTATTTTCTCATTTTTTTTCTTTTTATTATTTTTCTTTTTTGCATTTTTAAATGCAAATATTACAGAGACTTTTATTTATAATTCATAATGGTGGCAGAAGGCAGGACCTCGATTATATATATATATACCCATCCCACATTCACTGCTGTGCAGGCTCTGGTTGACCACCAGCACAGGATGACCCAGTTTCACCAAATTTCTGTGCTTGTGTTGCCCATCTTTGTCTGCTGCTTTGTTTTTATTGTTGGTACACAGTGCCAAGTATAAACTATTGCACCAGGATGGAAACAAGGCTCAGTGTCTCTTAACATCTAGAATTTTGACATAGGGGGCGCTCTCAGGCTAGAATGAATGCGTCTCTATAGAACGTTTGGAAATTTTTGTGAGGTATGCTCTGATAACATTAATTTTACTGAAATATTGTAACTTTTGAGAATGGGCACTAACGTTTTCATCCTGTTTTTGATAGAAGGGTCGAGACAATAGCACCATTTTTAGATGTTTTACAGTTTTCTCCATCCATCCATCCTTCATGTTGATTTGAGGTATGATGCAAGCAGAGAATTCGTAAGCTCCTCCAATCCAGTGAAGGTCTCAAAGTGAGGACACTGACATACAAACACGTGTACACACACACACAAACACACTCACACACTCAGCTGTCTGGTTAAGTGTCACCCACACAAGTTTCAGAAACCAGATGGAGGAGAGTGGGGATGGGGTCGTTATGCATGATGTCAGCAGTTCTGTCCAATCACTGTACTGATATATTTCAGGAGTAAAACCTGAGCAGCTGGCCTTTCTGTGCGTATGTAGCTCATTATAATGTACAGACATCTTTGTGATAACTGGTCTGATGATGGTGGTACACCTGCTCTGAATTTGTCTCCACGTACAGTAACCCCCAAAGAACTTCTGCATCTGCACCATCTTCCTTGATTAAAAGGTGTTTCAGGCTTCTCCTCATCATGTTTGTAGAAATGACTGAATTGTATTTGGTCTTTAGCACAAAGTTTCAGAAGCTGATCCACAGTGAAGCTTTCTCTTTAGTTTAGATGTGAGCTTTTTAAGTCTTTACTACAGAAATGTAAGGACTACAGCGGCACATGCATTTGATTCTGATTTTACTTTTTGGGTAATTCCCACAGATATCACTTTGTGAATGAAACGCAGCAGCATATTTCTGAACTTGAAGTCCGCTCTGGAAACTAAACCGACCCAAAAACACAACCAAAATAATAAAAATCACTAAAACACATCACCATCTCTAACACTGATGCGGCGATGCATGAATGTGGAATAACTGCTGTGTGTCTGCTGTGTTGCAGGTTCCTAACTTGGTCTTCCTGGCCGTCAGTCCAGAGGAGAAAGAGTCCTGGATAAATGTCCTGAATGCTGCCATCACCAGAGCCAAGAACAGCATTCTGGATGAGGTGTGAGCTTTGACACTATGTAAGCAGGAAGTAAACGGGAAGCTCCGCTGTGTTCGGTCCGGTAGCTGGGACCCGCCTTCATTGTTACTGGCCTAAAAGGAGCAGCAGGTTATGGTTTTACAGCTGTTCCTGAACACATTATAAGAACGTTTTTATTCTACATCCTCTGAGTTGTTGAAGGGTTCTCGATGATTTTGGTCAGAGAGGCTGTGAGTAGTTCTTGCACAAGTTTTTTGTTTGGCATTTTTTGGATAGTTGGTGAACCTGCTGGTGACCCTTCAGTGTTGGTTTTTGGCTTCAGATGACGGTTTCTTTGAATTTGATTTGTATGGAGAACACTGAATAGATGTTTTTGTATCATTCTGAGGGACATTTTTTGTTTTGGGTATTTCATTGGCAGTTTTGGGCACTTCGGTACAAATTAGGTAATTTGTTTCACAGGACTTTGGATGATTTTGGACAGATTTTTTGGATGAGCGATTTTATATGAAGAAATTTGTACAGTTAAAGGTGCAGCGGAACCCCCTGTGGTTCAGGATATGCATCTCTGACGGTGAACGAAACCTAAAATCAGACAGATTCTCAGGCAGCTTCTGAATGCGTTTCTATGGTTTGTGTCATGGAGTTCTAAAGGAAGGACAGTAGAGATGATATCCTCAGGATGCAGAAGAAGTTGCTCTGAATCTGAACAGCAGCAGTTACTTTGAAATGTTCTCCCAGAGTTAGCAGCGACTGATTTCCTGTTTCATACCTAAGCTGTGTCTGATTTCAGTGGTTTTTCGATGTTAACGTTTCCTGTGACTGTTGTAATTTAATTTGTGTGTTCGGCAGTGGGATGTATGCCAGAGCTGCTGTCTGCCTTTTCCATCAGTTATTACTCCCACTGATACTCTGATCAATAGTCTCTCACATTTTGTTCCAGGCTGTACTGTCATATTGATGTGCTGTTTTCCATCCCAGATGTTTGAGATCACAGCCTGAAATATGTTTATGCTTTTGATTTGGTCCTAATTTGGTGATAAATATTCACTCAGACACCGGTGAGGACTTCGTCTAATAATCAGAAAGAAACACATCGGTCCCAGAAAACACAAATGGCAACTCTGAGCTGTTAATTTCATCACAGTGGACTTTTGATTAACTGCAGCTTAATACACTTCAGGAGTTCCTCAGAGCTCAGTCCCGGGTCTCCTAAGTTTCACAGAAAAGTCGAGTGCCTGTCCTCACGGCACGGTCAGGATATTTCGGACATAAAGCAAGTTTTCTTCCTGAAGTTTGGAACTGACTTAATGTAAAACAAGGATTACACAACTTTTTTGTGTTTAGCTGGATCCATGCTGGCATGTTGTTAATGACAGTGTTAGGATGCAAACAGCTGTGATGTTTTGTCCTGTAAGAGCTCCTGTTATTCCTCGTGAGGGGAATAAATCCTGTCTGAATGGCGGCCACGTGCCTTCCTCTTCCTCACCTGCTGCTCGTTTGTGTTTTAGGTGACAGTTGAAGACTCTCAGCTGTCTCATCTAACTCGAGATCGAGTGAAGATCCCTCACAACCGTCGACTGCCAACCAGAGGTCACCTGCTGGCTGTGGTCAGTATCATCCTCCTCTGTGGGGAGCTTTTTCTTCATCAAACCTCAAACTTCTGACATAAATGATGACACAGGTTTTTCATTTTGGTTAGATTTTTGCTTTTGAGAAGTATATGGCTCTTTGTCAGTACATTTTGTTTTTGTGCATATAAAAGGATAACTAAGCAGCTGGTAGGTCCAGTTTTGGACATTTTTTAAAAGTTGATGGGTGTTTCTAGAAGCTTTTGAATGTTTGGGGGGACAGTTTCTGCTCTGTTTTGGTTTAATTTGGAGATTAGTTTTGGGGAGGTTGATTTTGAACAGTGTTTGGAGGTTTGATACTTTCTTTAAGACCGTTTGGGATGTATTTAAGTACATGTTGCTGATGGACGCACCAACAGTTTTTATTATTTTGAGGTTTTTTTGGTACAAATTGGGATGTTTTTCACAGGTTTTTGGATTTCTTGGCACCTGTTTTTTGTTTGTTTTGGGTGGTTTTGGACCACTCAGATATATCCAGACCTTTTGGTACCAGATGTTCGGCTCTTCATCCAGAATGGCTACAGATGTCTAAAAGCATTTTTCAGTCAAATTCTCAGTTGTCATGTGGGTGGTTGATCTTCCTCCTCTCTCTCTCTGTCTATTAGGCCTCCACCTCCTCCTCAGATGGGATGCTGACTCTGGACCTGATCCAGGAGGAGGATGCTGCACCCGCTCAAGGAGCTGACCTGGAAAAATCTGTGTCCCATCTCAGTCCAGACTGTCCCAGGTCCAAAACAGATGGTGCCCTCTCAGCTCGGATGGCAGATGCTTCTGGGAAATCTCACAGCCTCCCCCGTGAGGTGACGGTGGTATCGGAGCAGACCCCCCAGTCAGAAAAACGCCTCACAACAGCGGAGAAAAACCGCTGCGCCTCCATGGACGAGATCCTGACCCACTCGGAGACTAAAGCTGCTAAGAATAAAATGGCAGCGACGTCTCGTTCGTCAGCCTCAGTGCAGACCAGCATGACTGCGCCCATCAGCCAGCTGCAGGAGCTCATCAGCCAGAAGCTGGAGAAGACAGAGCGGCTGCTGAAGGTAGTGCGGGGGGAGGCCGAGGGGGAGCGGGGAAAGGTGAAGACAGGAAAGGAGTCAACTGAATCAGAGAGACTGTTCAAAGAGGCAAAGGCGGCCTGGATCCAAGCACACGAGGTGCTGGAGGAGGTGAAGGAGCTGAGGGCGTTGTACAGACAACTGGACTCCACCTCTCCTGACGCCTCCTCCAAAAGCTCCAAACTGAACCGGAAGAGTCTGATGTGATCCACACGGTACCAACAGTCCAGCCCGGTCCAGATGAACGTGGCGCTGATTTCTGTTTGATGGACATCCGATGATGAACTGGATGAACCACTTTTAAACTGTTTAAAATTCAGGTTTTAGTTGTATTTAGGAACTAGAACTTGATCGATGCTGCGATACAGAAGACATCTTCAAGAAAAACTATGAGCAGCATAAATCCTTCAGAAATCTCCTGACTAATATTTGCAGGTCCCCTCAAAGCCTTTTATGTCCAAAACTTAAACCATGAAACTGGGGGTGTTCCTCGGGAGGTTCCTGATTCCTGGCTTTTCTGCACTGTGGCTGGGCAACTGGTGATTCTAGTCCCATTGACACTGAACATCACCTTCTCAGGTTTACTGATCTGTAGGTTTACACACCTGAGGACTCACCTGCTGCAGGCAGTGCCAGCAGAAACCAGAGGATCAACCATCCAGACTCAAACGGCTGTCAGTACGTCGGTGCATTGCTGCCTTTGAATTAATCTGAGTAGTTTTTCAGTTCTGGTTCTTTTAAAGGAAACGATTTGAAAATGTGCCAAGAGGAGGAAACTGTGGATAGCTGATCTCATTTCGGTCCACAGCCTTCACTGTGGATCCTTTGTTCTGCTTCATGATTTCTTTGAACTTCCTGAGATGAACTTCCAGTTTGATGCCTGAAACTTGAAGAGGCAACAGTCGACGGTACGGATGAAGGTCTTAGTGAAGCTGTTTACTGTGGAGGTCAGAGTTGGAGGAGGACTCTGAATGTGACGGTACGAACTGATGTTGCTGCTGATTGTTTGACCTTCTCTGCAGGACCTTCAGGTTCATTTCCACCCACAGAAGCCAGTCACAGCGATCTGATGACCGCAGTGAAGACAGAGGCTCTCTGAGAATAAATAACGTGACATTAGGTTCTTTTACCAGCTTTTTCTGGAGCTCTGATCTCAGTTTCTCCTGCAGCAAAAAGAACTTCTCAGAAGTCACTGATGGGCTGTTTTCAGCGTTTGACCAGGAAAAAAGAACAAAGTTCCAGCAGAACCAGTTAATGTGGCTGGTTGTGGTCTGGAGCTTTCCCTAAAGAGGTTTTCTGAGAATTAAAGACAATTTTTGCTGAGTGGTGGAAAGCTTCGGAAAAAGCTGTTTATTCCTCAAAGTTTACATTTGTCATGAAGGAATTTAAAGTCAGGATGTGAAGTTTTGTTTTTGGGTCCATTTCACTTTGTGTCCAACAGCTGTCACCCATCTGGGCTCAGAACCAGTGGCATTTAATTCAAGTTCATCAGAAATGAAGACAAACTGCTCATTTTCACACATTTTAAAAGGTTAGAATGAGTTCAAATACACAGAATCATCCAACAGCAGGATGGGACATCTTCTCAGCAAGCATCATAGTTTGGTTTGAAATCTTTGAACGGTGGTCCCAGATCCACTTCAGGTCAGGTAGGAAATTCTGGACCTTTTGAAACAGCCAGGTGAGGATGAAGTGATGCTTTGCACACGGTGTGAAGAACCAGCAGCAGCTTCTGCTTCCCAAGCCGTCCACGTCGGTCTCTTCTTCTCTGAATGTGAATGTTTTCCGAGACACTCTGGAAGCGGCGATGGACCCGCAGCCTTCGGTCTCAGCTGGAAACTCAGGTGTAAATGTTTGTCAGGAACTGGACCAACTGTCCAATCCTCAGAAACCTTTGGGTGTAATCAGGTCCTGAGGTCTGTACTACAAAGCACGTCAACACTCCAGAATATTTTTATGTGGTTTTAATAAACCTAAAAATGGCAGTTATGTGTTTGACGAGTCAACTCCTAATTTAGCTGAGTGTGTCCATGGAAACGACCAATCACAAACATGGGCAGCTGTTTCTCGCTTCGCGGTACAGACCTCCAAACCTGCTCAGATGGTTGAACAGAAACAAACTGGATGAACTGTTTTATTTCGGGGGCTTTTCTTATAACAATGATAACAATCAGTGGGTTTCCTCAGAGAAAAGTTTTATTTTTTTAACAGATTCAGACTTTTGTATTGAACTGGAAGATCATAGATGTTCGACGGGAGCAATAAATAAGTTGTGTTTTATTTTTGTGTCTCATATTCAGCGCATCAGTCAGAAGCAAATGTGAGAATTTGGAGGTTTTATTGATTTGCGTTTGGTGGGTAGTTTCTTTAAATGTCCCTGCAGACGTTCGTGTCTTCCTGCTTTCGCTCTCCGATCTTCCCGTGAATGTTTAATGGTTTGTGCTTCTTTGACTTCTCTGCAGCAGCTGCTGTAGCCTTAAACCCAGAGGGGATGATGGGAGATGTAGTCCAGAAGGGATGTGAAGCAGGTGGTAAAGCTGTGAGTCTTGATCAGTTCCTGTGCTAAAATAAAACCTGCAAACTCAGCCTGGATCTGTGGCGTCTCGTTAATCTGCTAACAAGGCGTGAGTGTATGTGTGTGACTGTGTGTGTGTGTGTGTGTATATATATATATATACACACACACACACCCCTCATTTGGGGAGGG
>VUQJ01031056.1:2037-12841 GCA_015108635.1 Andinoacara biseriatus
AACTGATTTTCACAGCTACCAACCCTGTTTATTGCTCACCAGAAGCCACAGCAGGCCGCCACAAAGTGTTTCAGTGTTGTACAGCAACACAAGATGCTTTATTTAAGATAATCATCTTGTGATATTCACATTTTTCTTTCATTGCTTTTATTTAGACTTAAATAATCATTATTACAAATTGGCTGAAATCTTAATAAGTTGTTGCTGTGCTCTTGCATTTTTCTAGTTTTATCCAGATTTTCTGTACTTCTGTACATACTGCTTTCTAATTTATTTGATTCTAAGCATCTCTCAGTACATTATACTTGACTCAGCTTGATTCACAGGACACATTTGTTTCCAGGAAGTGACACAGTCCGTTTTAAAGACACAGCTCTTTGTAGCTGCAGGTTAGTGCTGCTGTTAATGTCACAGCCTCTGTGTGAAATGCTCTTCTCAGTAAACGTGTTCTTTAAAACTTATTTTGGGGCAAATAGTTTGGCTCAGCACACTTGACTAAAATTCCTTCTTGTTCTCAATTAGGAATGTGAGTGGATAATCTGCCAGACTAGACTAATCAGTGACAGAAATATTAGTCAGATAAACATATTTTATTTCATTTATACAACGGCAATTACCAGTTTAAAAATGTTACAACACCACTGGCCCCTGCCTGGGGCTACAGCCCTGCCAGACAGCTGGGCCCAACCAACACAAAAAGAGGTTTACAAGTAGTTTGCAATGCAGTGGAAAGAATTAACAGTTAATGCATAACTGAATATATTTTTGATTTTTTCCTACCTGGAGCAAGTACTGACAGCCTTGTCTCAGATCCTCGGCTAACACTGGCATGTAGAAGGCTTTGGTCTCATTCTTCAGCAACCAGCGCTGGTACCGCGTCTGATCTGTGGCAAGCTCTTTGAAGTTTGGCCTTCGGTAACCCTACGGGGACAGAATTAATCCAGTGTTACGATTCTGGAGCAAATGACCACAAATCTAGAATTCAAAGGTCACAGGATGCTAAACTGTATAACTCTCACTACAGATCTCAATGTCTGCAGATATAGTCCACGGTGGCGCCTGCCTGACCTCATCTGTCAGCCTGTCCAACACCATAGCAAATAGAAAGGGACCCACACCCACTTTAAACCCATTTGTCCTACCATCACTGCCTCGCTGATCTTGTACCAGTCATTAGCAACTAATGATAATAAAACACAATCCAATTATAATTTTACTTCAGGTGCATAAAAAGGTGAAATGACATCTGCTCACCATGCGAATATGACCACAGATCATCAGGCCTACGTTCTTGGTGAAACTTTGCACCAGATCCAGAAGGGCAGGACGAGAGTTGGGGTAACCAGTCATCACCAAACACTGGGGTCTACAGTAAAACACACATGAGAGAAAACATATCAGAATCAACCTTTACTTTACTTTTGTCAGTTCACAGAATTACTTGATTTTATATTTAGTTTAAAAAAATTATATAACACTTATAAAGCACTATATGAATGAGTTAGAGTGCCAAATGTTTACCTGGATGTACTGTATATATATATATATATATATATATATATATAAAAACTCATTATTATGCCATACTATCAAAAAGCAATACTTCAGGCTAGGCCTAGTTAAATAATTATAGATTAATTCATAAAGATAATATATCAAGGGATGATGTATCATGTACATATTAAGCACATATGTATATTTCAGACAATAATCAGAACCGATATAAATAATGAGCAAGTTAGGGGCAGGAATTAATAAGCAGTTGCTTCCTCATACTCCTTTTTGAGGAAAAAAATGTCACTGACTGCATGTGAACTTGATTTTTATGTGATATGATACTATATGTGCAGTCCCCTTTTCATCTGACCTCTGCAATAGCCTTTAGTCTTCCTAACACACACGTATGCACACCCCAACACCCATACCTACACCCACATACTGCCATACACCAGGAGCAGAGCTGTGCACATCAAAGTAAATATGTTAAGCTTGACAGGATTAACTGGAGGAAATGAACAGACAAGAAAGAGTTCTGAGGAACAGACGAGTCATGCTGAGGACGGCATCGGCCTTTTAATCTCCTGTTTGGTTTTCTGCCATGGGAAAGTCAATTAAAGCCACAAAAACACCACTAACCCAATGCGTCAGATGGACAAGCGGTCAGAGAATGAACACATGCATGCAACATTGACACAAATAGGGCTGGGTGATACAACACTCAACTAACTTGATATTATTACCAATGAGTAAAGATAAAATGAGTAAATGTAGTGTGAGGCTGCATGTGGTGGTCCTGGAATTGAGATCACATCACTTTCACAAGGGAGACCTGGTTTCAGGAAAGTTTTTGTAAGTTAGCATAACAGCTGTCATAGGGTGAGTGGCTTGACAGGTTGCCAGTCTATCAACACATATGACCATAGCAGATGTTTTTTTTTAATGAATTCCCCTTAAACGCCGTTTGACCAGAGACCTGCTAGTGCTACAAGTGTGTCAGCGACTTGTAGCACTAGCAGGTGAATTAACCCATTAACCCACAATGTGGAGAAGAATTTAACTAAACCATCAACTAACATATGACAGTGGGAGAAATACATTAGAGGGTTACATAACCAGATGTCCATTAGCATCCAACTGTAAGCTACCAAGCAATGTGCCACTCAAGAATATTGCTTTATATGTGTTTATTAAGCATGGTGAGTAATATCATTGTGCTTCCATGACTCAAGAATATCTACACTTGCAGGATATGCTGCTGCTGGATCTTGGCTCAGCTTTAATGACAGAAACTACAATCAAGTTTGTGTTTGGTACCTGAAGTTCTTGATGTGGTCCTCCACTCCACTAAGGTGCAGAGTGTGGGTCAGGGCCTGGTGGTAGGTCAAAGCCTGAGTCGATGAACCCCAGTTCACATCTGAAGGGGAGAACACATGCAGGCAGAAACACAGTGGAGTTAACAAGTGTGCTTATGGGTCAGCTTTCTGAACTAAAGGCCACCTGATCCCACGTGGTGTTAACGTCAGTGTGTGGCTCATATGTGTGTCAAACAGGTGTGTTTAGAACTGTATGGTTTAAAGAGGTGGAACAGCAGGTTAGTGTATGTTATATGTTAACCACTTAACCAATTCAGGGTGTCAGGTGGGTTGGAGCCTATCCTACCTGTCATAGGGTAAGTGGCAGGATACATCCTGGACAGGCTGCCAGTCTACCAACAGACAATGATTCATACTCATATTTTTTTTAGTATTCCCAACTAACATGACAGATTTCTATCACACTTCTTTGAACTGTTGTAGGAAGCCAGAGTACCTGGAGGAAACCCACACAGGCCCAGGAAAAAAAATGCAAACTCCACACTGAAAGGCCCTGGCCATCTGGATTCAAATCCAGAACCTTCTTTCAGAGAGGCAACAATGCTAACCACTGCACTCCTGTGCACCCCCTATATGTGGGGTACACTGACATTACATAGATCGATGGTATTAACAAATAAAAGATTTCAGTTTGCTCAGCAGCAGTCCAGCTCCTATATCTTTTACCTCCATGAGTCAAAGTTGAGATACTGTTTTTCACAGACAACTCTTCATTCATGCTCCCCCTTCATTATCATTATTCATATAGTAATGTACCGTTTCTTTTTACTCACCATTTTTTCTCTGTTCATACTTCACTCCATGTTTAACCATTCTCTGTGTCTCTTCCACAGCATGTTTTTTGTCCTCTCTCTCTCTCCTCTCAGCCCCAAAGGGTCGCGGCAGATGAGCCTGGTTCTGCTGGAGGTTTCTTCCTGTTAAAAGGGAGTTTTTCCTTCCCACCATCGCCAAGTGCTTGCTTATAGGGGGTCGCTTTGACTGTTGGGTTTTCTCTGCAGTATTGTTGGGTCTTTACCTTGAGGCGACTGTTTGTGAATTGGTGCCGTATAAACAAAATTGATTTGATATAGCAGCAGTGTATGACAACAGTTATCTCAAGGTGCTTTATAATAGAAGGTAAAACCCTGAAGATGGTAAATGGACTAGTTCTTATATTGTGCCTTTCTATTCTAACTGAGCACTCAAAGCGCTTTCCACATGTTTGCATTCACCCATTCATACAAGCACTTCCACATGAAGCTAAGCCAAGTGTTGTCTACCATTCACACGCATTCATACTCCAATGCTTGCACCGGACAGCAACTTGGGGTTCAGTATCTTGCCCAATGCTACTTTGGCATGTAGCATGGAGCAGCCAGGAACCGAACCACCAACTTTCCGATTAGTAGTTGACCTCCTCTACCACCTAAACCACAGCCACCCAAATATCTGCTATGAGCAAGCATTTAGTGAAAGTAGGTAGGACAAACTCCCTTTTAACAGGACGAGACCTCCAACAGAACATGGCTTATAGAGGAAAAACCATCTGCAGTGACTGATTAGATGAAATATTGTTTCCAGGCTAAACACCATACTGGAATACTCAACTTATTAAAATACTTCAGGGCACATCCCCAGCCTGTGATGTTATATGTTAGAAAATCTAACTTCTGCTTTTCTCTCTCTACGGTTACATAAAGAACCCACAATATTCTGGTATGTTCGGTTTTGTGCAGTTTGCACAAGTAAAAAAAACTGAAATGGATTACTAGGAGGGAGGATATAAGGTTGTCACATGATATCATATTGAAGTTAACATAGTAAAATGTAATCATTTAAGGGATAGTAAGCTTTTGAGGCACCTTAACACAACACTTTTGGTGAACTGGTGTTATTAACAGGGTTCATACACCTTTTCCAGGATCAAATTCAAATTGAACTTTTTAAGCACTTCAAAGGTTAACTTTCAAGATTTTCCAGCACATTAACATTGTGATACATTTTTGTACGAATACATACATACTCAAAATTATGTCACATTTTTTAATCACATTAAAAAGATATTATGCCATAAGTCACTTGACAGAAAACAATAACTACTGATAGTTAATTCGGGAAACTGTATTCTCCAGAATGTGAGCAAATACAGTTTAAAACAGCTCTTATGTTGCTGCCATGGTGTAACTCTTTCTAATGCAGTAACCTGATTTATCCATCAAAGTGACCAATCACATTAGGCTCCATAGGCTCCGCCCAAATGCTCAAAAGTCAGTTTCTTCACGGGCGTAGAATTCAGCTCCAAGCGTGTGATGTTTCCGCACGAAAACGAGGAATGAAAACCTCACGGAATCACATTATTTGTGACTCTAGACCTTAAAATAATTCCATAGTCATCTCAATTGGAATCTGCAGTTTTCCAGCAAACACTCATTAAAAAAGCCACTTTGTCTTCGGGGGAGGGGCGGGGCGACAAGGTCACATGCAGGCCAGGTCCAGGTGGAAAAACTTTTCATTTTAGACTTTCCGACTCATTTAGTTATTTTATTTTAAAAAAAAAGTGGCTACAGTTTCAAGGAGTTTCAAGCACTAAGCACTTCTCAAACCTTGAACGGACAATATTAAAATCCAAGCATTTTTGAGGATTTCCAGCACCCAAATGAACCCTGTCTATAAATAAAATCTGTTTACTAAATCACAGCCTGCATATAATTCTTAAGGTGAAGTGTTTTTGCTGGAACCAACACCTGAAATTCTTGAACTCTTGAAAAAGAAAAAGGAAAAAAAATTTGATTCAGGAATTTTTGACCAAATTTTGTGTGCTCTCTAACTCACCTGGCTTCTTGTGGCTGACATAAATATACAGAGCCATAACAATGACATTGGTAAGGAGGGCAGCTGCCCAGTTGATGACAAACATCACTCCACAGCACAGAATGGCTCCAGCAAGGGAAACCCACATGTTGTAGTATTTGAAGCTGGGTCTCCAGCCTGTAACATCAATGAAAATGGGTCACAAAATAGCAAAAGTACATTTAAAGCATCAAACACAATGAGTTCTGGTCAATTACAATGTGCAAACAAAATGTTATATGACTGCTCCAGCTGGATATGAAGATGGTCATGTGCATGCAAAAGGTCCCTGCTGTAACTTTTACCAATCTGGATGAAAGGGCTTACGTAGCATGCATTTTTGGGACTACTAGCTTTAGAGCCTTTATGATTTATACCACAGAGCAAAAAACAGAAAGTGCGTCTTCAGTCTTCAGTGGAAGAATCTGCAGACAAAAGTGATGAAGGCTCATCGGGTCAGCAGCCATTCTGATATAGTGGAGGAGATACAGATGGTGCCTCTGAGCACTCCGAGTAGGAGCACTGATTGCAGTGTATCAGTGGACAAGGTGACAAGGGCATTTGCTTTTTATTGGAGCAGTCACAGAACCTTTTGATCTCACTTGAAACAGTATGGGTAGTATAGCATTTGCAAAATTAATAACTATCATAAACGATACTTCCAGTTAAGGTTCAGTAGAAGATTTATTTGTCAAACCTGCAACGTGAAAGACTAAAGATCAAGAAATGCTGTGGCCATCCCTCCATTTAAAGAAACTTTTGTATTATTAAACAGTCAATGTGGCTGTTAAAAGAGCATGGATAATGTTACAGGTGGAGTTGGGCATATGTTTTGGTTAAAGAATGGGAGTTAACAGCCTGTTAGACTGAAGACCAGAGGTTATACAAGACACTGGGGACCATATTCATTTATTGGATACTACATAAACTAGAATAGTGGGATTTTAGTGATGGGATACAGTTTGGGTGTGTTTGGTTACACACAAAAACAGAACATAAAGGGTACATTGACAGTGGTCTTGTTCCTGAGCCCATGCAGGAATTTTAGAGGCTGCAGAAAGCGGAAAGTAATTGGCCCTGAACAGGCCACAGTAACACATGTTTGTGTTCCAAAGGCAGTAAAATCCGTTACCTCATTATAGTGTTTCTAATACTACTGGAGTCATGTACCATTTAGGTCCAAGTAATTTTATGACCTGTTGGAAGAATTGGGAGCAGACGAAGAATCTGTACCTGCAGTTCTGCTAAGGCTTTGGTATTTGAGAAAGGGGGTTGAGGGCGGAGGTGGGAAGAAAGCACAGAACTCAATATAAAACATCAGCTGTCAATATCATTCAGCTTTTCAGCAGTCTACACCTTTAAAAAAATAATTAAAACCTTTCACTTATCAATAGTTGTATCTCTCAGCGCTATTAGACACACCTGTTTTTAATCAATGTTTGTATTTTTATCCCTAAATTGTACTGAAGTCATCCAGACAATAAAGGAACACATAAGGAATCATGTAGTTAACTTAAAAGTGTTAAACAAACCAAAATATGTTTTAGATTTCAAAGTAGGAACCCTTTTGCTCTGATTACCGCTTTAGACACTCTTGGCATTCACTCAGTCAGCTTCATAAGGTTATCACCTGAAACGGTTTTCCAACAGTCTTGAAGGAGTTCCCAGAGATGCTGAGCACCAGTTGGCTTTGTGGTCCAACTCATCCCAAACCATCTCAATTGTGTGTGTGTGTGTGTGTGTGTGTGTGTGTGTGTGTGTGTACCGCCTCAATTTTGCAACAATGGTAAATTGCAACATGCCATCATTTGTGATCAGTTGTATGAAATAATTTTTTTAGTCCAAAATGTGTCAACGTCTAAGCCTTTTTTTAATAGTATGATGATTATGTAAAATATAAGTTCCTGAAGGCACTCTACATATCAGGAAAACCTGATGATCATTACAATGCAGTCTGACAAATGCCTACCTTAATTGTGAGTATTATAATTGTAACTTCTATAGGCTTAACTTATGGATCTGGTACATTGTACTGCTTAAATCCGTCCATTGCTTTATATTGATCTTACCTGGTGAGTTAGCCAATGAGGCATGGAACACAGAGAAGTTGATCAAGGCATAGGATGCCAGGAAAAAGTTGGAGATTATGGGCGCAATAGTGTTCAGCTTAGCTGCAAGAAGAAAAACACAGGTCAAATCAGAAAGGGTCAAAAGGTCACCTGTGATTTCATGTCCAGCCATGCAAGCAAGAGCCCAAAAAGAAATAAAAATTAAAAAAAACTTCTGATATGATTTCATTCTGCAAAGACACACAGTTTAATGTGGCTATGAATGCCCCTTTGCTACTGACCCCAGCAGGTAGTGGTGGACAAAGTTCTACATTCCCAGAAAATATTCAGTCATCTAAAAAGGGAAGGTCTTCAGCAATGGCAATATAACACCTTATTTCACAAGTCTGTACAATTATTTTTTAATTATCCACAAAACTACTTAATTTAAAAAGTAGATTCTTATTTCAAATACAATCACCAAATTGATTCTGTGCACTAAATTAAACACATTCATTGCTTGTTCTTTTCAGGAAACTTCTTTGAAATTATTGTAAAATTTTAGACCAGTTCTCAAAAAATAACCATACTGTGTGATGTGTAATGTGATATAAACCATAACCTCCAGGCTTTTATGCTTTTAACACTGAAATGTGATATGATAAGCAATGAGTGGAGCCGTACCAATGAGGATAAAGCCTAGAGCGATACCGAAGGTCAGGATGTAGCCTCGTAGGGGTTCATTGTTCTTTCCGTAGCCTTTGGCAAACATTTGCAGACCGGGGTAGATGTTGTCCTTACATAAAGCCTGTGGAAATGGAAATTTTTGTGCTGTCTCACTGGAGTTTAAGCTGTTTATTATCAAAAGCTAAAAGAAAAACAAATTACAGACAACAGACCTATTGGCCTATAAAGCTCCACTGTCAAATATTTTACTTGTACAATATGTGATATACCGTGGTATGCATATATTGGACCTACAGCCAAATTAATTTGGCTTGTAGGTTAACCAGCATTAAGCTGATATTTTATTTATTTTTTTACAAATGTTAAAAATTGGGGGGAAAAAAATCTGCAAATCTGGAGACCATTGCCCAATGAATACTCGTACTAAGTTTCAGAAGAATTTACCAATAAATAAGGAACAAGTAGTAAAAGGCATTAAACATGAATATACAGTATTTCTTAAAAATTTACAAAATTTTTGAAAAAAAAAAAAAAAGGTCAAAAACTGAAAATCGTGGAACGTTCTATAGCCCTTTGCATAGTGAATACTCATACAAAGTGTCGAAAAATTGACACAAAATAAGGGAGGAGCAACCATTGAAGCTAAACATCAATCTAGAGTATTTCTTGAAAATTTCTAAAAATTGGTAAAAAATAAAAGTCAAAAATCAGAAATTCATCTGCACCATTTTCTTTTTGCCCAATGAATACTTAAGTAGCAAATTTCACAAGATTCAGACAATAAATAAGGGAGAAGTAGTCTCAAAAATTCAACAATTTGTAAAGATAAAAAAAAATGTTGAAAATAAAAAAAAGATTGAAGCATTTTCTAGAGCTTTGTACATTAAATACTCACCAAGTTTCAAAAGAGTTGGTTTAGAAATAAAGGAGTAGGGGGGATTAAAGGTAATTTCAATCCACAGTATTTCTTGAAATTGCAAAAATTCATAAAAAAAAAATTAAAACTTCAAAAAAGTCAAAATCAAAAATCCATCTCTCCCTGATTTGTAGAGCCATACCCAGGATATTTTTATTTGAAGATTTCAAATATAATTGACTAAGGAGTGTCAAAGTTAACAAAAACGTTGACGGATGGACAGGTAACTCAGAACTAATCAAAACAAAATGTTTCCAGCAAACAAACGTTTCCATTAGCCCATACTGCAATTCATTTTTACTTTACTTTAATTTAATTTAATTTAAACCTTTTTTTAACCAGGCAGACAGATTAAGAACATATTCCTATTTACAGCTGTGGCCTGTATCATACATTGAATACAGTCCATTACAGCTTGGGTAGAATCTTACCTGAAAAACCTTAGGGGCACTGACTAAAGAGGCAAGTGCTGAGGACAGTGTGGCAGAGAAGATGCCAGCAGTGATGACGGGCCCAAAACCAGAAACCAGGCTCATAACCTGACCAAAGGAATAAATGCAACTTTTTAGATGGCTACATACAAAACTGCAGTGCTACATTACCCTATTTCTTGGAAAGATTTTTAATATTCATCTTCTGATAGAGCTATTTGATACCTGGAAGTCATTATGCAGTCCATAGCGGCAGTCATTCGCATTTTTGCAGGTCGAGAAGTCATAGCCAAATTTGCAGGCAGCAGTGGAGCAGTTTGCCATGAACTGAGAACTGATAGTGTCATTGATATTTCCACTGGCATCTCTCAAAATACATGAGCCTGGTTTTAGAAAAGTGTTATCAATGTATAAAACTTGGTATTTAAAAAGAATGTGACAAACTTGCAAAAGTGCAGTCTAATAGTCTAATACTATACCACCTGCTGAAACAGCAACACCCAGGTAGACTATTCCTGTGATCAATATGGCTAGAAGCGTCCCTTTTGGAATGGCCATTTGTGGGTCCTGCAACCACCAACCACAACAACATTTTAAGATTAAAAGCAACCCACAGCTGTATAAAGAGCTTTTAGAAGAGAACATACAATCTGAGAGTCAATTAAAGGTTATGAGGGCAGTTTCTATATCAAAGTTGTTTAGAACATGGTTTCAATAGGCTAAATCAGTAGAAGCATTGTCATTCACCAGCACAGAACACTCTTCAAAGAAAAAATTTTCTTGGTTTGACAACTGTATCAACATTCATAACATGGTTACACGTGACTTACAGCAAGGTCTCCTGAAATGTTGGTTCCAGCCAGAATACCGGTGGCTGCAGGGAAAAAGATGGCAAATACGGAGAAGAATGTCTCTTCTCGGAAGTCTGGACCCATGTTCTCCCACATTAGTGAAGCTGACACAAAAAAAGACCAAAAGACAGCTGACGAGGCTTTTTGGGTCAACACTGCAACAGGTAAT
>VUQJ01031058.1:0-13884 GCA_015108635.1 Andinoacara biseriatus
CAGCGTGCAATGTCCAAGGCAAACAGCGAGGTGGCTCAGTGGAGAACCAAATATGAGACTGATGCCATTCAGCGCACTGAGGAGCTGGAGGAGGCAAAGTGAGTCTCCAACCGTATCTTTTTCTTCTTGTTAGAATATACAGCAAGTCTGAAAATCAAAATTTTCTTTGCAGGAAAAAGCTTGCCCAGCGTCTCCAGGATGCAGAGGAGTCGATCGAGGCCGTGAATGCAAAATGTGCCTCTCTGGAAAAGACTAAGCAGAGACTGCATGGTGAAGTGGAGGACCTGATGATCGATGTAGAGAGAGCTAATGCTCTGGCTGCTTCTCTTGACAAGAAACAGAGGAACTTTGACAAGGTACAATATTTTTTTTGTGTATATGAATATGATGGAATGTCAAAAGAAAAAGAAGCACAATAGTTTGCAATACCTTCAGGTTCTTGCAGAGTGGAAGCAGAAGTATGAGGAAAGCCAAGCAGAGCTGGAAGGAGCTCAAAAGGAGGCTCGTGCTTTGAGCACAGAGATGTTTAAAATGAAAAACTCCTACGAGGAAGCTCTGGACCACCTGGAGAACCTGAAGAGGGAGAACAAGAACCTGCAACGTAAGACAAGAAATTGTGTACAGGATTGTTGACATTTGTTGTCATTCTCCCAAAGTTAGCTGCGTTTTTTTTTTTTTTGCACATTTTGTAATAAATGACATAATGTGATAAAGAATCTGTGCAACACAGGAATCACAACACTAAATTTTGCCAACAACAAAAAAATTTTTTGTGTTCATTTTGTTGTCCCAACAGAGGAAATCACTGATTTGACTGAATGTATTAGTGAAACTGGGAAGACAATTCATGAACTGGAAAAAGGGAAAAAGACGGCAGAAATGGAAAAAACAGAAGTCCAAACAGCACTAGAGGAAGCAGAGGTAAGAACTGTATAATTTTGTGTCTTGATCTTAATCTAAATCTAATTTCTCAATTGTGAATATGTTCCAAAAAATATTTGTGTATGGTTTTTCTTTTAATTTTATAGGCTACCCTGGAGCACGAAGAATCAAAGATTGTCCGTGTACAGCTGGAGCTCACCCAGCTGAAAGGTGAAATTGACAGGAAAATTTCAGAGAAGGACGAGGAGATTGAGCAGATCAAAAGGAACAGCCAGAGAATAATTGAAACCATGCAAACCACTCTGGATGCTGAGGTCAGGAGCAGGAACGATGCCCTAAGAATTAAGAAGAAGATGGAGGGAGATCTGAATGAGATGGAGATTCAGCTGAGTCATGCCAACCGCCAGGCAGCTGAAGCCCAGAAACAGCTGAGGAATGTGCAGGGACAGCTGAAGGTCTGGCATAAGCATGCATGAACATAAAAATATGCACAAAAAAAAAAAAAAAAAAAGGGTTTTGGCTCAAACATATATAAAATGTAATTTGAATTTCTGTTGTCTTGATTCCAGGATGCTCAGCTGCACCTTGATGAAGCTCTCAGAGCTCAGGCAGACATGAAGGAGCAGGTTGCAATTCTGGAGCGCAGGAACAACCTGATGCTGGCTGAGATCGAGGAGCTGAGAGTTGCACTGGAGCAAACAGAGAGAGGCCGTAAAGTTGCTGAACAGGAGCTGGTTGATGCCAGCGAGCGTGTGGGCCTGTTGCACTCTCAGGTTTTGACAACAGGCAACATAAAAAAAAATAAATGAAATAAAAATATGTGGAACTCTCACCAAGCATTTTTTTTCCCCTTTAGAACACAAGTCTTATCAACACTAAAAGAAAGCTTGAGGCTGACCTTGTCCAGATCCAAGGTGAAGTGGAAGATGCTGTCCAGGAAGCAAGAAATGCTGAAGAAAAGGCCAAGAAGGCCATCACTGATGTGAGTCCTGTTTAGGTATTTTAGCTACTGCTTTATTCAAATCTGTTTATGTAGCTCCATTCCTTTTATGAATTTTACTAGAATATACAGCTATCAGTAGGCAATCTGTGAAGCATGGTTACATATGATAACCGTTTGATTTATTTTAATAACACGCTGGTTTTGCAGCAGTTCAAATAAACTGTAACAGCCTGTAAGGACACTAACCTTTTATGGGTAAATATAACCCCACTAGTGAAGCAAACACCTTCTGTCTTATAAATGTAAACAGGTGAACCCGGTTCTGCAGAAATCTGTACTTTTGTTTCACATGTGACTTACGGGTGTGTGGCTTGTTTTGTTAGTTACCTTTTTCATTATTTCATGTTAAGGCTGCAATGATGGCAGAAGAGCTGAAGAAGGAGCAGGACACCAGTGCTCATTTGGAGAGGATGAAGAAGAACATGGAGGTGACAGTGAAGGATCTGCAGCACCGCCTGGATGAGGCTGAGAATCTGGCCATGAAAGGTGGCAAGAAGCAGCTCCAGAAACTGGAGGCGAGGGTAAAGTTTACAGCATATAATGTTCTTTTGTTTTATTATACTGTTCCACACTTTGAACATTGGATCATTTAGGGGTTATCATGACTACCTCTAGCAAAGTATGTAGAAGTGGTTCAGCTAGTTCTACACTGTCCACGTTATATGAATGTGAACACCTCCAAACACACCTAAAAACGAAAGGTCTGCTCTGTTTATTGCACCTGACTGCTTTCTGTAGGAAAAGGTTACATGCATATTATGTATAACATATGACTGTTGTGGGGGTTTTTGGGTTTTTTTTGCCATCTGGACTTGTGGTTGGAAAGGTTCGAGAGTTGGAGGCGGAGGTTGAGGCTGAGCAGAAACGTGGAGCAGAAGCTGTGAAGGGTGTCCGCAAGTATGAGCGTAAGGTGAAGGAGCTGACCTATCAGGTATGATGCAACAAAATGTAAATGTTTTTTTCTGGGATGTCTAAAATTTTAATCAAGTAGTCAAGCAGTTGGTTATTATCGCATTTTGTTTCTGAAACGTCTATAATTTGTGCTATAATTTAAGGACAAGCTGGGTGTAGAATATGGTTTACACCACTAGAGGGCAATAATCTCTTATATGAAGAGCCTGCGGCTTCAACAGTAGTTGACATGCTGAAGTCATATAGAGTACATCACTGCTGAAAATAAACACTCTGGATGCAGCTATAAATACAGTGCAGTTATGTGTTTATATTTATGCTAATTGTGTGGAATTTATAGAGGTGTTTAGCAGATTTTCACTTTGAAAAACTGAAGAGACGAGGAACTCTTGCGTGTACACTTGCACATGCAGTTTGGTGGAAAGAGACATCAGTGTTATTGCTGCACTGGATGATCCCCTTGACATAATGTGCAGTGTTGAAAGTATGCAAGCAAGAGTGGTTGTTTGAGTGTTTGTGTATTTTTTGTTGTTGTTGTCCCTCTTGCCTGTTTGAATTGGATAGATGAGTGCGTTCTATGCTCTGAAGTTGTGTTGAAGATGTTCATAAATCAGACAGAGAGGAAGGAGCTCCCTGTAGCTCCCTTTTTTCAGACAGACTGTGCTGTGTGCCGACTCTAGACTGAGGAAGACAGGAAGAATATTACTCGACTTCAAGATCTGGTGGACAAGCTGCAGCTGAAAGTAAAATCCTACAAGAGGCAGTCTGAGGAAGCTGTGAGTGTGAAATACTCAACACATGCAAAGCAAATATTCATGACAGAAGTAACACCTTCATCTTAGACTGTGATAACAGCAGAGGACTGACAGCAGGAAGCAGAATTATTAAATGACAGTTGTTTTTATCTGATATAACTGGAACATCACTCATTTATTTTCTACTTTCAGGAGGAGCAGGCCAACACTCACCTGTCCAGGTACAGGAAGGTTCAGCATGAGCTCGAGGAAGCTCAGGAGCGTGCTGACATTGCAGAGTCGCAGGTCAACAAGCTGAGAGTCAAGAGCCGTGAAATTGTCAGGGTATCATAATTTTTTTATTCTGTTTTATTGTCACGATGAAGGCACTCTCCAAAGACTGCAAATCTCTTACCAGAACACTTTGACACTAATTTGTCACTCTCTCTTTTTTTGTTGATTTAAAGGTTAAAGAGACCACTGAATGAACCTCAGTCTGGATGAGACACAGTACAAGAAATCATACAATATGATATTTTTGTCTGATGTGTCAACAACAAATAAACATGGAAGCAATTGAATGTCTCTTTTTGCTGTGTGCTTTAAACAATGCTGAACTCAAAAGACGAGGATGTGAGGTTAGTGATTCACAAACATTACAAGCATCAGAGTTAAACAGATGATTAAAAATATATTTGTAGGAGTGCTGAAGAGCTCTGGACATCTATCTGAAACTCTGTCGGGATTTAAAGGGATACTTAGCCATTTAGTGCACCTTCACTAAATAAGTGAAAAAAAAAAACACAATTATACAATGCCTCAAATTAGACAAAAAATATTAATAGATCCAACTCTAATAACCATGAACTCTTTTTATGTGTGTGTGTGTGTGTGTGTTGGTGGTGTAAATGTGGACTGTACAGCTTCATCACTCACAATAACTTGGTTGTCAACTGTCGCCTGTTATCACATAAAAGTTCTTTAGGTTATGATAACTGCAAATCTGTGCCATGTGGTGATAATGTTACTGACAGTGTAGTGACCTTACAGTTTTTCTACATGCTTCAGAACATATGTTGTGCATGTCACAGCAGCCTGTGATGAAAATAGACTCATTAGTGACCCACAACATACAGCGACAGTCTGTCTCATGCTTAAGCTTGCACAGTGTCTTGACATTTATGGTCAATATATATAAAATTATTGACTATTAATTTAATAATTATACCTGAAAAGTATTTTGATCTAACTGTGATTTATCATCATACTACAGTTATCATTTTAAATATCCTTGTTTTGACATGAATATCAAGACATCTTTTGGCAAAGTGTCTTTTTGGGAAGTGATTTTATAAAGAGTGGACTGTGGCAGAGAGGACAAGAAAGAATTTACTGCACTGAGATTAATTTTCTGGCTACAAGTGCTTCCAGATAGGCGTAAATAGAATAGACTGATTTTCTTCCATGTGAAAATCATTCTAAGGTCACAGAGTTGAATATAGGATACTGAGGGAGCACTCAGTTCAGTATCTTAGTGCTCAAGCAGTGGAGATGATTCTAAAAATGTGAGAAAGCCTTTAGAGACAGTACTGCAGATTTTTGTAGCAGTGTGATGACAAAAGATTTGACTTGGATTGCTGCACAAAACTACTTTTAAACTGTGGATGAACAGACTAAGAAATGATTAGAAATGATAGATTTGGGCAAAAGTAATTGATTATATTGTCTTTATCTAGTTAGTATTGGTAATCTATTAGTTACTTACTTTAAATGTGTTTATCTAATATCATCTCATGTCTCTTAGCTTCTTCTGCTGGAAGCTGATACATTATCATTTCAAATTAACACAACATGGACCCATAGATTCCGAAACCTGTTAAAAGCATCAATAGGGCAAATTCTTTCTTTGAATTTTACATGTAAATGTGGTCTCACATTTTAATCATGCTCCAAGAACTGCTTTTTCTACCTTCAGGAGACTCAGACCACCAAGGATGTGGCCGTTTCAAATCAAAGGCTGCTCCACAATAAGACTTGAGGCTGTAACAAATGGCTGAGCTCTGAGAGCATTGCTGAGGAGACAGCTATATTTGTGTTTCTTCCAAATAAGTACACCCAGGAGCACAAGAGCTCAAGTATCACATTTCTATTGAATATATAGGCCTATTTTATAGGGTGTCAAGTCCTCAATATTTGGCTCCTAATGCCCTCTTCCCTTCTTTGCCACTCCAGTGTCATCTTTCAACAAGGAAAGAATGCAAACTACTACACATCATGTAAAATGATCCCCTCCTTCTCACATATGGGGAACAAACACTTGACTTAAGGGAAGGTCAAGCTGCAAGCCGCTCCTTGTCTTCAATTCATCTGTCAGGGCACAGCACAACAAGACCATTTTAAGAAAGGGTTTAAAAATACATCCTCGCCCTCGAGACAACACAAGTGCTTGCCCTGAAAAACCTGGAGACACAAATCTAATCACCTGTTCGCTACAGATTCCACATCGGATGATGGAAAGTTTATTGTCTTGAAGACAAATGCACCATGACGAGTTGTGAAGCACAATGTCAAGGGCTTCAAAAGCTTGTCGCTATGCTGTGAGAGAAACTAGAATAGGTGATGGTCTGCTGTCAAAGGCGCTCCTTCACTCAGACACACTCAGACAGTTGAATTGTCAACAGCAGTGGCTCAGCCTTAAGATAAAGCTGTCTGTAAATTTTTGACTTTCATCTGCAGGAAGGTAAACATCTAACTGCTTACAGTGTCAAAAATGCAGCTATGCGATCTGATATGAAGAAAAACACGAGTGGCGAAATTAAAAATCTGATACAAAAACAGGGCATTAAAATGACAGTTGTGGAGTAAAATAGGACAGATGGACCATTTTTATGTGTGTTTGTGTGTGTGTGTGTGTGTGTGTGCTCAGAGTCCTCAAATCCACCACACACAAACACATAAAAAACAGTTTTTCCTGTTTCTGTTGGCATCCTGCATCAAAGTCTTGTCCTAATCTGTGTTTTGCTTTATTTTTGAAAATGAAGCATTAAAAAAGTGGCAGTCAGGGAAGACAAACAGACTTTAGGTTTATTTGATCATATGAGCAAGCTGCAATGCTGAGGATGGAGTTTTGAGGTAAAACAAACATGCTATTGTCACTGACTGATGTAAAATAACAGAGTGACATACCGATAATGAAGCAAGCCAGACGGTAGGGGATTTTTAGAAACCTGACACCGTTTCCCCTCCATAAAACTCCCAACAACTAGCATACAGTATACTAATGGCTGCAGTATACTGTATACTTCTGGCCCTGTGTGGATTACAGAAAATCCAACATAGATTCAAACTTGTGCACCAAATGCTTGTTTCTGAAAGTCATTAAAGATGTTTGCTGCACAATCATGCCACCCTGGAAAAAAGAACAGCTAAAAAACAAGATCATTAAAAGCCCCAAATTACTGACATTCATGCAAATAATGAGTGTATGTAAACTTCTGAGCACAACTGTAATTGATCATCACTTTTTAACACAATTAATTATTGAATTTTACACGCTTTTATTTGATCAACAAATGGTACAAAATCCATCATATCACAAGAAATCAAACATTAACAGTCAGGACCATTGTCTCAAAAAGTCAATTGGAAATGTTGATCCATAATTTCATCTCCTCTTGTTTGTATGCAAACAAAAGGCTGTTTTCTTGTCTGACTAAAGCATCTATTATTTGCCTCCAATCTGTCCAAAACACTGCTGTAAGGCTTTTAGCTCACTCTCATAAATCGTCATTTATCACCTCACTTTTAAAGTCTTACTTTTATGGCCTCAAACAGTGAGGCACCCGCCTCCATTACGGAACTGCTCCACCCCTATTCTCCATGCTGGGTTCTCAGGTCCTCAGATAGGGGCCTTCTTGTGATTTCACATTGTCGTCTGGGGGGATTGTGGCTTCCAAACTTTAGCTCCAGAACTGTGAACCGGCTTACCACGCTCTCTTCGCACCCTTGACTCTGTGGCAAACTTTAAAACGCAGCTTAAAGCTCATCTGTTCAGACAGGCAGTTGCATAGCGCTGATTGTGTTTTTGTGTGCCCACTTTGCCTTTGGCACTGGCTGGTTTTTATTGACTTACCTCTGTAAAGCACTCTGTGACTATTCCTTGACTCAAAAAGCACTGCTTACAATAAATGTCAAAGGCTGCTATTGCTTTATATTGTTTTAGAATGAATTTATTTGCAATAGTTTGATACCAAAATCAGCTTCTTTAGAGGCTAATAATGCAGTTAAACAAAATCATAGAAGAAGAAAGCAGTGAAAATGAATGAAATAGAACACTAATACAAATATGTTACTCAAACCTTTGACTGGTGAAGCAATTTGTACAAAAAATAGGAGGACTCAGGTTAATATAATGAGGTAATGAGATACATTGACCTGCAGCAGCAGCAGCATCATTCAGAGAGTTTTAATGAACTTTCTGAGGCTTCCATAGCATAAAACTACAGTATTAACCATGAACAAAAAACTTTGCAGTGGTACGTGTATGTGAGTGTATCTAAGTGTAGGGCATGGCCCCTCTTCCCCGGATCGGTGAAACTATCACGTCCCCAGAACCACAGAATGTCCCGTGATATTGGACAGCGCAAATACTTTCACTCTTTCCCACCAATATCCTGATCTAAAACTGGCAAAACCTTTCACGTGGCCTGGCAGTAGCAAATGTTTTTGTGGAATAATATTGTATATAATATTGCAATATTGTTGTTTAGTGACATGATGGTAATCCTGCTTGGCTTCTTTGTTTGACTAAAATATTTAATCTCTTTGTTCTTTGTCATGATGTGATAAAAAGAGAGAACATGTGATTAGTGATTATGTAACAGATGGGACATGCGTTATCATAAGAAATATGAATCTGTACAAAACAAGGGGAAACATGGTGGTGTGGTGATTAGCAAGAAGGCCCTGGGTTCAAAACCACCATCTGGCTGGGGCCATTTCTGTGTGAACTTTGCATGTTCTCCCTGTGTCTGCGTGGGTTCTCTCTGGGTACTCCGGCTTTCACCCACAGTCCAAAGACATGCCGTTAGTGCGGTTAGGTTAATTGGTGATTCTAAATTGGTCATAGGTGTGAATTTGAGTGTAAATGATTGTCTCTCTGTGTTGGCCCTGCGACAGGCTGGTGACCTTTTCGTGAACTAATTTGAAGTTTAAAGGGTCTGTAGTGATTGACTCTGCTGGCATGCTATGCGAGAACCACAGAGACATCATTAGGAGGTTGAAGGGATGAGTGGAGGTAGAGTAAGTTGCAGGTTTACATATCTGTGGTGTTTTGCTTTATTCTTTTAGTTTTACATTCTGAAATATTCCCATGAATTTGGTGAATAATTCTGAAACTGGATGTCATCAAAGTGTGAAGTTACATTAGGCAGAATTTTCTGATAAACATGATGATAATTGTGTTAGATTATTTTCTGGTTGAAATGCATGAAAACTGTCTCCTTCAGCTGAACATCAGCGATAAGACTAAACATGTCAGTTGACACATTTAGTCATACTGGAGAGATATAAAACACAAACATCTGCCAGATTCAGATCTGATTTTGCTCTAATCAAATCCAATTACATATACTAGAAACACATTTCTCCTTAAATTCAAAAGTTATTAATTTTTCTCTAAATGTTAACATGAAACACACAAATCTCTTCAAATCTAATTTATGTGCCTCAGTCTCTGTGGAAACACTACAGTGCTAATGCAGTCATGGTTCACAGCCCTAATTCTGCCCTTGAGGCATGTTTTTAAATAAAACAGCTGAAAAAGACATTCTTAAGTGCAACCTCCAAACACCAGCCTCTTAAAGAGGTTTCAGATTCTTCAAAGTGGGCTTGACAACAATTTTACCACACCAGGCCTACTTTGGTCTGGAGGGCTGGTAACCTCTGAACTTGCAACGACCTGTTGGCCCGTACTGCTGTCATACCGCAGCTATGAAAGTGCGATTTTCATAGCTTTATAAAATATTTCTTTGTAGAAACAATAAAATATAAGCAACAAGAGAATCAAAGCAAGGAGGGGCAAGACATTGTAACTGGCTCTGCCTATTCTGGGTAGTGCAGCTGTGTACTCAGTTTGTTAACCTTTGGGGTCACCTTTCTTCCATCAGGACTTTTTGCACATGTTCTTAAGTTTTTTCATTTTTCACGCTGAGTCTGTTAATGAGCCTGAAGAACATGGCAAGGTAAAATTAACACAATAACTTCCCTTGTGGGATCAATAAAGTATCTATCTATCTATCTATCTATCTATCTATCTATCTATCTATCTATCTATCTATCAGCTGTTGCAGCTGAGGGCACTTCGTTCAGTACCGCTGTTCCATCAATATGAGATTGATGTGTTTGGGTGAATGCAAAGGATCCTCTTTCTCTGTGGGAAACTTCACACACACAGACACACACACACACACACACACAGAGTAAGAGAGAGAGAGGTCATTCATTTCATTACTTTCCGGTAAATAAAAAATACTTTTAACTGGTTTTGGTCTCTCATAAAGGATCTGTCCTTTGCACTTTAAATTAACAGTCAAATAAAATTATTTGCAAAATATGTACATTTAAATGCTGTAATACATTCCTGTTCAGCAGTTTATTCACTTTTCTTACAGGCTGCTTGACAACACAGTAAGTAGGACTTGAATTGGTGTAACAAATCTGGTATTGTGATTACTCTAAGCAAAGGTGTATTTTGGGAGTGCAGGATCTTTTTGTAAAATCTTAACATATAACAAAGTTGTTATATTCCCATTGTTATGCGTTGTTATGCTATATACCCAATACACTGCAATATTCCCATTGTTCCTATGTCCCATTCCCATGTTATATTCATGTACTTATGCACATTACCTTTCAGCTTTGACAATTTATCACTTACTTTTACTTTTATGGCCTTATGGGGTCAGGCCCCCCACCTCCATGTAATTGCTCCACCCCATTCTCCAAGCTGGGTTCTCAGGTCCTCAGATAGGGGCCCTCTTCTTGATTTCACATTGTCGTCTGAGAGGATTGTGGCATCCAGATTTACTGCAGCTCTCTTTTTGCACCCATGACTCTGTGGCATCCTTTAAAAATCAGTTTAACGCTTTCGTGTTCAGACAGGCATTTGGATGGTGCTGATTGTGTTTTTGTTTTGTTTTGCTTGATTCATGTGTGTCCACTGATTTTTATTGATTACTGTGACTGCTCCTTGTCTCAAAAAGCACAATAATTGGTAATTATTGTATATAGTAATTACATGGCAATTGTAATGGTAATTACAATAAATGACACAGGCTTCTGTCACATTTTTTTTTAGATCAGCTTTATTTGCAAAATTAGCTTCTTTACAGATTAATGATGTTTAGAAAAGAAGAAAGCAGAAGTAATGAATGAAAGTGAAAACTGATACAATTACTCAAACATTTGACTGGAGAAGCCATTTGTACAAAAATAGGAGGACCCCCCCCATCATGACCTGTCACTGGCTGCAGTGTAACTAGCCCAGCACATCTGTGGATCCTAAAATACTTTCAGTCCACAGAAATTGCTGAAATTCTTTGGGATCATGTCTCATTAGTCTAAAAACTGCCTTTTCTTTTTTTTTAAGCAATAATAATAATAATATGTAGTAAAATTAAATCTCTTCCCAGCTAAATAAAATTAACTAGTCTAACATCATTCACTACTACTTAAAGTAAGAGAAAATAATGAAGAAACACTGAAAATTCCAGTCAGTATACAAACATGATAAACCTTTAATTACCTGCTATATTAAAGTTGTAAGCAGATATTTTTTCTCAGGAACTGTAACGTTTTCTGTCAAGATGTTAGTTTTTTCTCATTTATTATCCACCCATATGTAGGTGTCCACAGTTATTGAATTTTTGATGAATGTATATATAGATAAACACATAAACACGTGTCTAACAGCACCTTGTCACTCATATGAATACTAGGTGGTGTTAAAGGGTAATTTTGTCACATTAACTGAGTTCTTGTGCCAAGATATTCACCCTTAGGTTGCTATAATGAGATAATGTGATACTTTGGCCAGCAGCATCATCATTCAGAGAGTATTAATGAACTTTTTGAGGTCTTCATGACATAAAACTGCACTCACAGAGTTTTTTTTATGTAAATCATGATTATAGAGCGTGAGGTGGTCTGTGATTGGCATTTGCATTGACAAAACTTCAAAGCAATATTTGTTTGACATGCGGACACATAAGTCTAGGACAGAGGAAATTAAAGTGCTATAAATATAAGTATTGTTCTGCTTTCCTTCTGCTATTGTCCCTTCCTGCATTGGATCAAATCTAATTAAGTGTGGGATTTCATAAAACATAGACCCCAGTGCGTGTTTCTGCTATCATGAGGTATCACCATTTTCACAAGTTCTTAGAACAGCTGTTAGGCCCAATTGTGCTCCTTTGTCACAGGAAAGACTTGCAAGGCTTCTGCAACAGAATCCCAGAGACATATGAGAGCTTCTCCACGTCTAAACTCAGATCCTCTGCAGTGCCAAGGTGCATTAAGGAGATTATTGTAAAGACCAAAACAATGTCTGAACTTCAGTAACCGATACGCTTGCCAGAACAATATTTACACAAGGTTAAAAAATGCTGCATTGCTAGTGTTTTCATCTATTTATACACATAAAGCAGCTAAAGCAGAATGTCTTCCTCCTGTCTGACAGTGTGTATTGTGTGGCATCTTTACTGCACCCAAAAACTGGCAGGACAAATGTCTTCTGTACTCTCTCTCACACATTCCTCACTGCCTTAGGACCCATTAGTTTCTATTTTAAACATATAAATAATAATGAGAAATATTTTAATGAATGACAAGGGAAAACAAAACCACACTAACAACTAACTACTAAAGCTTACACAATCTGGTAATGACACCAGTGAGGATAATTCAATGACTTTTATTTGCACTAATTAAATATAATGTGTTATTGGCTCTTAATATTATTCCCATTTAAATTATTATCGTTGTCTAAAACATGCCGCTGTAAGCAAGTAATTAAGAAAATGTGATATCTAAAAAGTGAAAGGTTAAATGTGTGAAAGTGCCTGTTGATCAGTGAGGAGAGATGCCAGAGAACAGACTGGAGGCAAAAATAGTCAGGGAAATAGCGTAAAATGACCTGACCAAATAAAGGAGGTCATCTCTGCTTAGTGAACACTGATCTCTATATAAGAAGGAAGGCTGGACACCCCCAAGGACTGCCAAGCCTCCAGTCAAGGTGAGTAAGTTACAGTCTTTTATTAGCAGGAGGAGAGCCAGCAGCTTAATGAACAATGCAGGGCACGATCATTTACTGCCAGACACAGGACAATTGTGTTTATGCCAGAACTTTACTGAAGACCGAGTTCCTTTTTGTTACAGAATAGTTTATTTACAGCTATTAATTTGAACTATTTTTTTTGTTCCCCTTCATAACCTCACAGGACCATCAACAGCTTTGTTTTTTTCTGGAGGGAGGGGAAAAGGTAATTTATTTCTTGCATGAAAGTTTCATTTTGTCAAAAGACAAAATAGCTGTATGTTCATTTAGCCTTATGTGGGATGGCTGACAAATCAATTAACATAGTTTATGATGTGCTTCTCACTTTATTAACATGTCTGCATCTTTAAATAGAGAAGAGAATTTGTTACCTTTGTTTAGTGTTACTGCCTATTAACCCATCTATATTTTAAGATTCTGGAAGTCTTAGGACAAACAGAGGTTATGCACAGATTGGTGTATTTGTTACAAAGTATTTTTAACACAGTCCAGCTAAAGCAGCGGTGTAGATTAGTCTCTATTCTTCATATGACTGAAACATCCACCACAGCATTAAGCTTCTTTTACCTTGTGCAGCAGTGTTTTACCATCAAGAGTGCAGATTAGAGAAGAAATAATACCCGGAAAAAAAAAAATTAAGACTATTGTCTTGTTTCACTTCCTTGCAGTAAAGGGTCATCATGAGTGGAGACGCGGAGATGGAATGTTTTGGCCCGGCGGCCGTTTACCTCCGGAAGCCAGAAAGAGAGCGCATTGAAGCTCAGAACACTCCGTTTGATGCTAAAACAGCATACTTTGTGACGGATGCAAACGAAATGTACCTCAAGGGGAAACTTACTAAGAGAGAGGGCGGCAAAGCCACCGTGGAGACTCTGTGTGGGAAGGTGAGAGTGGCCACACTTGAATCTGTACTGAATCTGTAGTTCACAGTGATTATATTATATTTACACTACAATAACAATAACAGAGCAGAACTGCATGAGCCTGACTACTTGATAGAGTGAGCAAATTCAAATAAT
>VUQJ01031065.1:6383-20754 GCA_015108635.1 Andinoacara biseriatus
GAATTGCTCAAATCAAATCAAATCAAATCAAATCAAATCAAATCAAATCAAATCAAATCAAATCAAATCAAATCATATTCATGACTGACGTCAAGGATTCTGTGAATTGCTCCAACAAACATGAGACTTTGATGACAAACAACACTGTTCTGACTAAAACTAAATTTAAGTATTAACACTGTAATGCCTTTATTATGTTTATGTTTAATATGTATGCATCTGGTCATGGCCCGGCCTGTCTGTCAAATTTCAAAAAGTTAATGTGGCCCCAGAGCCAAAACCTTTGCCCCCCCCGGCATTAAAGGGTCTGAGCTTCCTTAGAAAGTAGAGTCTGCTCATCCCCTTCCCATACACAGTATCACTGTTGGTCCTCCAGTCCAGTCTGTAGCTGTCCACTGTTTTCACCTCCTCGGCCGAGATGGGAATGGACTGAAGTCGACCGCCATCTCTTTTGTCTTACTGACCTTCAGAAGGAGGTGATTTCTGCTGGACCAGTAGCGCAGTTACAAAATGCTTGATGCTGTGTTTGTCGATGTCATACAGAGTTTTTGCATGGATCCAGAAAGCAGACTCCTACAAGAGCTGGTGAGTTTGAAGTTTTTATTTGCAGTTACATGAATGTGCAATGGTGAAGTGGTGGAGACAGGAGGACCGGGCTGTAATAGTCTCACACACGTAAACTTTGCAGGAGAGGAGAGATGAAGTTAGCAGAGGCCTGGAATGATAGTCTGAGACAATCTTACTTGTAGGAGAAGTGGCTCTAAGCTTGGAAGGCGTACTTAGGCAGCAGGCAGTAGGTGAGCTGGTAGGTCCTTTCCTGAATAAGTCCCCAAACATTCATGTCTAGGCAGGTAAGTGGTGCTGAAGGGATTTCACTGGTCTTGGAAAAAGGAATTTCTAGAGATGTGGGTTTTCCACAGGAGCACAGGACAGGAAAGTAAAAAGAGCAAAGAGGTTAACAAGCATCCAGAGTGCAGGTAACAGAGTTGACCTCGGCTTCACCATGATGGCAAAAACAACCTGACAAGGAACTGAGACAACTTCCATGGTGAACATCTGAATATTTGGAAAGGTGTTAGTTCCATATGAACTTTGAATGCAATCAATTAGTGGTTAATAAGTGTATTTTTCCAGAGTGCACATTCAGAGTTGTGTATTCTAATGCAGACGCACAGTATAGGGTGACTTATTGCACATACATTTATGGTACAAGCTGCTGCCTGAATTAAAGCCAGTGACTGCGGTTCAGTGATGTCTGCGTGCTGTATCAGGAACAGCTGCTGCAGAGGGGAGAGCATGCATTTACAAAGGAGTAGCAGACAGACTTGACTTCCACAACAACTGAATAATCAGGCAGAACCAGGCGTGTGTGCACAAACAGCACATCTGCGTGTTCCTGCAGTTTTGATGTTTGACTTCAAATCAGACAAGAACAAACCAAAAAGAGAAAGTTTCCTCGCAGCTTTCAGCAGAGTATCACACAGAGAAGATCCACGTTTCTGGTGATGGTGATGCTGTTTGGAGCCCTGCTGGACCTGCATGACATCACTTCTCTCTGCAGTGTCCTTCCAGCAGCACTTTCCATCAAATCCCCTGATGATAAACTAAACTCACATCACAGATGTGACTCGAGAAGCTGCTGATCTGGAGCTGCACCCGCTGGCTCGTGCAAACAGAAGCGCCGTTGTCTTTTTTCAACGAGCTCGCCTCTCACACGATGGACTGCGTTTCACGTTTGGATCTCAAACTGGAACCGCTTAGGAAGTCCAGTGTCAGCGTCACATGTTTTTGTTCTTTTCCTCTGCCGAGTCTGTCTCATCATCAGGTGCTTCAGAAAATCAATTTGTCAGACTTGATGATTGATGCGTGATTTTGAGTCTGTCCTGGTAAACGTCACCTTCATAAATCAAGAACAGCCAACAATAAGTCCAACTTCAGCCTTTTTTTTTTTACGTCAGTGTGGAAAACTTTCATGTTGCTCACAGAAATGTACTAAAGCATAAAAGTACATTTGATTAGACCTGCAAAAAATTAAATTAAATTTGTCCAATTATATTGTTTTTAGTTTTATTACATTGCTTAAAATCCATAAAAAACAGCTCATCTATTTATTTATTTTTTATTTAGCCTTTGTTCTGTAAGCATATTGCAGAGAGAACCACAACGATCCCCTTTAATAGGGAGAGCCAGACCCACAGAGGGGCAGCCTTCCCCTGTGGGAACTAAACACTAATAGAAAGAAATGTTTCAATGTCAGGATTGTTACTAAGGCAACACAACGTTTTTATGTTACATCTTAATGTTTATCAGATTTTTAACACATGGAAATGTTTTTCTTGGACTTTTCCATCTCGCAGCTTCTCTGATATTTGTGTAACACCTCCCTGCTCGGATGTTTGTGACTCTCTGCATAATTCAGATTCTCCTTCTCCATTTACTCTGGAATAGTTGGAATTTCACAGAGGAAAATGCTCTTCCTCCTCCATGCTGGTACAATAGCTGCTTTCAGCTTCCATGGGAACATCGAGTGGCTCGGACCCACATCAGGACCTCACTTTTCATTTTTCCTGACAGTGACATTTTTACTTATTACTACTATAGACAAATACCTTAAACACCATATAAACATTTTATGATTTGCATAAAATGTAGACGCTATATTTTGTAAATTTAGAGTCCTTCAGATTCCAGATTTGTCTTCGTAGTCGTTATGTTGTCTTCATTTCAACTCCTTGAAGTCATTCGCATTTAATATGCGTTTAGTTCCCTGTGGGGTCATTTTGAGTCTCTGTGGGGTCGTTTAGAGTTAATTTTGGGTGATTTTAAATCTTAATTTTGTGTCTCCTTTTAGATGCTTTTATGTTTTCATGGCTGAGTTCATTTTCATCTGTTTGTGTTCTTTCTAGCACATTCAGTCTTTATGTCACAGATTTCCTCTCTGCCTGTTTTTGTAGTACGTCTGAGTCTCTTTGCAGATTTTTTTGGGCCTCTGGGGTCATTTGAATGACTTTTTTATAGTGATGTGTTAAGTGTCTCTTTAAATGGAGGCTTTGGGCCTCTGACCTCTTGAGCCCCTGGTCTTGTGCCTTATAGACCTGTTCCCAAATCCTTCCCTGGATCGAGATGTGAGCAGAAATGAATACTGCGTCACTGGCTTCTGTCCAAACGGGGGCTGAAAGTCTTGACGCTGCAGACTGCTGACAGCAGTCTGTGTTTCTGTGACATATGAGTAACTTCACAGGCATCTCTGTGTCGGCCTACAGTGAGACTTTTCCCAGAGCGTTGTTTCCCAGCCAAAACAAAGGCTGCCACCGACGCTGGAGCGCATCCAGCTGCACCACCTAACGTCATATCTCTAGGAGCCATTTAACCTTTCACAATCAAATATTTCCTTCACAGACGGACGGGGCGGGTGGGAGGAGACAGAAAATCCTTGTGTCCATTTTGTTTTCAGTTATTTATAGATTAATATTTTTCACAAATACATGGAATAAACTGCAGTTTTAAACCTCCATCTCTATGCTGTTACGTTTCTTTCTCTTTCAGAGGTCATATTTTCCTCCTCGCTGCTCCAGGTTTCTGTCCTTAACCTTTTATGAGATGGGGGATCATGAACTGTGTATGGTGAAGGAATGATGGGGGGGGGGGGCATATGTCCAAGAAAGAGAAAGAGCAAATGAGACAAGTAGAAACTTTTGTCTTGTCTTGTAAAATCTGCCCCACGTTCCTCTCTTTGCCTCTCAGAGGGGCGATAGCTGTGATGTTTCTTGATGTTCCTCCAGCCTCCCTCTCAGATGGAGAAACCAGTTTCACGGCCACTCTGTGGCAAATGTGCAGCGTAAAAGAAATCACACCAACATGCACAATAAAGCCGTCTGAAGCAAGCGGAGCGACAGACATTAGTAAGACCTCAGCTTCAGCTGTGCTGTGGCTGTTTGTGTCGTGTGTGCACCTGTGCAAGTGTGGAGATGATTTTATGGTACTCGTATTTGCATGTGTGTCATCTTTTCATGAACGCCATTTGTCCAGAAGCTGCAAAATTATTATTTTTTGCACACAAAATTAAGAAATAAGTTGGTCTCTGACTTATTTTGATCATGTATTTTTTTTGTCACACATTTAAATTCATTTCAGCATTTTAAAAGCAGCTTAGAAATATTCTGGATCACATCTTTTTGATGCAGGCCTCGTCTGCACCTTATTGTTTACAGACTTGATGAGATTGTTTTCTTTAAATAGTACTGAGAATATATTTTATCAAAACCGTCTGATCATGCGACACGTGGATGCTTCACACAGAGAGTCAAAATGTAAGTCTGTTGCCATTTGAGTTTGTTTCTTCAGTTGTGAGTCCTTCCTGACGTGTATACATCATGGATCAGTACAGGTTCACTTTAACTGGCTGAGTCCATCACAGCAGTGTGGTTCTTACTTCTTTTTGCATGTTCTGATGATTTTTTTTTAATGCTCAGAAATTTCTGTGGTTTAGTGTTCCTGTGATGCAAGACATGCTGGATGCGTCTGTGTGCATCCAGCCATGTGTGAAGATTTTCTCATATTTCAGGTTAGACACAACTGAGAATGTTTTAAATAACCCACCTGATGTTTTCCTGCACGAGCATTTTAACTAACACTGTATTTTTGCACTGATTCTTGGTTACTGACCACTTTTGCACATAATTCTTCTTCTAAACTCTAAGAGCTCTGCGTCTGCCCACTCTGGCAGGCAGCTGATTGGTGGAGAGACCCTCTCTCCCTGCTCTCCGTGGGTCTTTATGGGATTCCATATTTATAGTATGTGTATGTAGACTGGAGCTGAGGAGATCATTCATGTCCACTCAGTGCTGAAGCTGGTTTGAGTGGAAACTGTGAGTCAGAGGAAACACGGAGGCAGCGGTCAGACCGGCACATGTGCCCATCGTTCACCCAGCACATGTTGGCCTCCGTCACAGTCGTGCACTCCAGAGCGTGCATTTATTGGTGCGGTCATCTGCTATGACATGACCTTTAAACCTGTAGCATACGAGAACTGGGGTCATTCTCCAGATTTCCAATACCATCAACAAAGGTTTGGATTTTCTCAGATATCTTAAAGGGCCTAAAATTTTACATTTCAAGCTTTCTGAGATATGCTCTTCTCTGTGTCTCTGACATTTTTACTTATGTTTTAAAACCTTGCTGTAAAATGCTTCTAAAATGATCACACACGCCACATTTTGAACAACATTTTGAATCATCAGGGCCTTTGATAATTCACGTCCTCTGGAGAACGCTCGACTGCGGTCAGAGCGATCTGGCAGGAAATACAGTGAAACTGGAGAGCGGACACACACACTGGTGAGAAATGGGTGAACATAGATCTCATTAACTAAAGTGCAAAGAACACATGGATTATGAAATAACGTAAGAAATTATATAAATGCAAAGGAAAGTACCAAACGATGACCTGGAACCGGAAGATTATTCAACTCACCCGCAGCAGTTAGAAAAGTTTGACATGTTAACCTGACAGTGTTGCAGTAAAATCGATTGTATCTCCTGTTTATTTGTTTGGTTTCAGTTTTTTATTTCAAGCACTTAATAACTTACTTTACTGATCCTATTAAAAAAGGCAATACCTCTTTTCAGATTGTGTATATTTCAGGTTTAAGGTTGAGGTGTTGGCATACTTAAAGATTCTTTAGTCTTATTTCAGATTTAGTTCATCTGCACCACAATTCAAATGACTGAGGGAGTAATTTAAGTCTCTTAACAGACTTGGAAAGATGATTGAATCCACTGTTCCCAGTGGTCTGAAAGAAGAAACCGCACAATTTTGGAACAAACAGCACTTTCTTCCACATTATACACCACAAGGAAAGCCCACACGTGAAGTCCTGGTGGCTGAAAATGTCGGAGTCTCTTTATCCTCCAGCTTGTGGGCTGCATTTAAGAAACTGATGTGCCAGTTTAATTCATTCATGTTGTGTTGGCTGCATTTATTTCAGGAAGATGTTACAATGTGTTCCCCATAAATAGGAGATTTCTCTGTCTGGTTGTCAAAATTTTATAGCGAGACAATGGTGACCCGTTAATATGGGGATGGCTTCCTTCCTGCACTGCAGACCGTAGCGACAGCTGTGCACGTGTACGATTGTGTTGGAGCTTCAGACTTTGAGGTTTTTGGGGTTTTGTCTCTTTCTCGTTTTTGGTGCAGATTCACAGTGAAGCGACAATTTTGCTTTGCAAACAAAAGGTTGTCGGTTCAATTCCAGCTGGAGACACGAATCCCCCTTTGGGTCGTGTCAGGAAGAGCATCCGATGCAAAACATGCTGCGCTACCTGCTGTGGTGACTGCTTACCCAGGGTTTGATCAACCAGGGGTCAGTCATAGGTTGGTCCATGTGATGTCACACTGGCCACGCCCATCTTTTATACTGGCTCTGTGATGGACGGGTGGGCTGTCAGGATGAACCCCACCTCTCTCCCTGTGACAGCTGGGAAAGGCTTCATCGTCCTGGCAAGCCTAAATTGGATAAGCTGTTAAGAAAAAAGACTGATGCCATTGGCAAAACTATCAGATTAGTCCACCAAACTTTTATTTAAATATAAAAAAGGTTTGGACATACTTAAGTGTTTCAGTGCTACAGAAAGATCAAGGCTACAAAAACCCACCGTGCAGCACTGTCTCCTGAACACTAACAGTGCTTCACTCCATATATATATATATATATATATATATTTATGTATATATATATAAGCCAGAATAATGCCAAGAATATTACCTGAAAAAATGAAATGAACACATTTCCACCCACATGCTGTAATGTTCATGATTATACGTTCATGCTGTGAAACATGAGTCAAACCACAGAATCTATTAGTGACGTGGGGTTCCAGTGACTCCAACCCACAGTGACTGCAGCATTACATCAGCACGGCTCAGATTTTCATTAGTGTGCACAACTCATGCACAAACAGGCCCGTCAGGACCTGTCTGTCGCCTGCGCTCTCGTCCCCTCATCGTAACACACACAGACCTGCAGAGGGGAAACCAGCACAAAAAAAATACACATAATTCATCTGTTCTACCTGCCAAGCTTCTCTTACCTAATGCAGTATTGATCGAGGCTGCGAGAGTTACACTCTGCTTTTAATAGGGCACAAGGGGAAGTTTGTAATTCAGTCGAAAGTTACACAGCAAACAACCAGACAACCAGGATTCTGAGCCGCTCGCAGAAAATACACTTTGGTTTTTGTTAGACTAATTCAACACAGACACGCAATTTATGATCTAAGTTATGGTACAACTTTCCACAGACTGTTCTTCAAATGCTGCTGTGGATAAAGGATTTCCCAAGGTGTCTGCTGGAATTGGTGGCATAATCAATCTTATTACTGCCTGCTGAGGCTGGAGGACGGGAAACACCCACTGGTTCTGGATTTTTAATAACTCAAGAAAGGATTTGGCGTGTCAGAGCAGGAAACGCTGAGGTTTATTAACAATAGCTGCTCGGATGTCAGTAGAAGTCAGATCCACTGCTGGGCCACGTTTCACATCGTCGTACATATAACATGTTATATTCAGTAAAATCCTCACAAATCCACACGCTGATCTTCTGGAGTTTTATTCAGCCACTTATTAGCAAACGGCTTCTCTGGGACACCTCAAAGCTTCAGTATTCAATAGTGTGGTATTAACTTTTATTAACACATTTTACTTTATAAAAGGCTAAAGCTTATGGTAACCAAAAGAAAAAAACACCCAACCTCAGTATGAGGGAACAGCAGTGCAAACTGTTTCACATGTTTCCAGTATATTCATGATAAAACAGGACGTTGAGTGATTATTTCACCAGACTCCTGTGAGGGAACGACCAAGAAACGAAGCTTTGATACAAATAAATCTTTTAACTTAACATCAAACCTTGAAATTTTAGTAATCTTTTTTTAGCTAAACTGGACAAAGTGACGTGTGACCACAGAAGTCAACAGCAAATAAAAACGAAATCCAACTGGCAGAAACTCAAAGAGGTTTTAGCAGGTACCAAAACCTCAGGTAGCAAAAACTATACTGGCAGTGATGCTGGTTTATCCAGATTTAGCTGCACTTTGTTTTCTCTTTTGCCTTTAATGAAACAATAGTGAAGAAATGAAGAATATAAAAGAAAAATGTTTTTAATTGTGGAGTTACACTCACATTGTAGCAGCATTAATCCTGCTGCAGTGTTTACTCATCAAAACAGAAGCATTACAGACTGTTTGTGTGAACAGGAATTTTTGAGTTTTGGAAGAATGGCGGTCACGTCTGCACGTGTCGGCTGCTCACATGTGGTTTTGTGGTGGAGGTGAGAAGCGGCTGAAAGTTATTTGAGCACAAACAGCAAGACGGGAGCACACAGGCCGGAGGCCCTCCTCCAACCACAGAGCGGTTTTTCAGTTTGCTATGAATCCCCGTGAAGGTTAAAACCTCTTCGAGTTTTCTGACCCAAGTCGCTCTCAGTCGCCACCTGCGAGTATCCCACATCCAGCAACCTCACCTCAGTTACAGCCAGTCGGTGAAGAGTGTCTGCTTCCTGCAAAAGAGTACCGAATAAAATAATTACTTCATTTCTCAATGTTAAGAAGTTATGGATGTTTTGCATTCATGCAGGTGAGAACATGGAAAATTAATGGACTGTAAAATAGCTTTAATCAGGCCATTTCCATTGTTTTTCAGTTGAATTCATGTATGCTCACCAATGATGTCACAGGCCCAACCCAACTTTTCAGGTTTCATTTGTTTTGTCTTTTTCTTCTTCTTTGACTTGAAAAACACAAAAACATGGAGTGAAGGAAAGTTTGAGATTCAGCAAAGTTTAAACCAGCTGCGCTGCTTCAGGAGTTCCCCTCGGAAAGCCGTGTTGGTTTGGTGAGTTTAGGAGGAGAGGATCTGAAGGACAGCCGAGTAGTTCGGATGGAGGATAAGTGTGGATGGATTATGAATTATTAATTTATTCCATAAAACTAGGGACAAAATTTGTTTAAAAAAATGCACCAATGTAGAAGACGAAGCTACATTTTTGTTTTGTGGAGCTCAGCGTCCCTCCACAAAACAAAAACATGGCGTTTGGTTTTAGTTCAGAGCTAATTTCTGAAATTTTTTTAAAGGTTTTTCAGACTAATCTTCACAGAAAGTCATGAATTTTGAAAGAAAACCAACATTTTTGCTCTCTGTGGAAGACATTTTAGTTTCGGACTGCTCTTAGTTTCCTCTGAATAAATTTCTTCCTGCTCTCTCTTCCTCAATTTTAGCTTCTTTCTCACAATCATCCTCTTTTCTTTTTTTTGGCCTCTAATGTCTTGACTGTCGTGTGAACTCGTTCCCTCTGTTGTCATAATGACTTCACCTCCTCTCAGATTTAAATGGCTTCTTTCCTCATTTCCTCCTTTGACTTTCTGCTCTGCTGTGATTATTAGGAAGGACTGACCTGCTTTGTTTCCACTGAAGTTGGGTTGAAATTAAAGATCAGGTGCAAAAAAAAACATCAATCAAAAAACAGGATATAAAACACGCTGCGCAGCATCTGTGCTGCAGTGTTTCCTCACATTAGGATTAAAGCACTCGGTGTGACAGCAGCCAGCTTCCAGCTTCATCTGTCATAATTAATCATCTTCACTTTCTGCATTTAAAGCTGGTGGAGCAGCACGTTCATCCTGTCATACTGTCAGTGGTGGATTCTCATAGTAACCTGGGTGATTGTACAGTAACCCCTATGAGACAAAAGCTGTAGACTGCTCTGAAGACAGTTTCATGTGTCTATGATGTCACAGAATATCTTATATGAGCACGTCCACACCGACCTGCTGTTTATGAGAGGCCGCTAATTAGAAAAAAGTTACTTTAATGAGGTCAAATTATTTGTTTCACACAGAGAATAAACTGAGGACCTAGTATGACATAAATGAACAATTATTTTCAGTTGTCAGTTATGCAAAGCTACGTTATTAGAGTCCAAAACCCAAATAGAGGACGCATGAGACAAAACTAGACTTCAATGTTGAAACGCTTTAACAATGTGCAAAATACAAAATCCAAAGCCAGGCATCAATCTATAATGTGACACACTTGGAAATCAAAATGGAAGGCACGCACGCACACAGCAACACAACAAGAAACAGAGAAGAACTGACGGTTTAAACAGGGTAACTGGGGCGAGTGGAGACAGCTGGGAGCAACAGGTGAACCAAATGAGACGAATGACACAAAGGAAGCAAACCTGAACACAAAGCAAAGGGAACAAGAGACTGTCAAAATAAAGCAGGAAATGACCAAACAAGACACAAAGGCAGACTTGATACAACACTAGGACTAGCACACACAAAGGGACAATGACACAGAGACACAGAGAAGACGAGAACAACGAGGGAATACAGGAACGGAATACAATAACTATAACTGCAGAATTCAAAAACTATAACAAACTCAAAACACTGAAGAAATATAACAATGACAAACTTAAACACAAAGCACTGAGCAAACAGTCCACGACATGTTCAGGTCTGCACATTGTCACAGTTTGTTGTGACGTTTCCTATCTGGTGTGTCCAGATATTTGTTGTTGACCTTGTTGGATTTTGAACATTTAGTCAGACAAAACATGCAATTTGAAGCAGTAAATACAATTTTTTTTTTAGTATTTTAAAAGTCCTGGTTCTTAAACTAAAGCAGTTACAAAGGAAAGCTCTTTATACTTAAACACTGTACAATCGTATGGTAGCGAATGAAGCGCTCACACAGCCCAGCTTTGCACCCCAGGTCTCAGAAATGAAGAGCTGCGGCTGCAACAGCTGCAAACATAAACTGCTGGTAACATGGACTTCATCATTCATGAAAATATGACTGTGTCAAGGAACCAGCCTCGACTCAATGCACCTCAATGGGTTTTACATGCAAGTCACTGCCTCTGTGGGTAACATGTCTAACACACCAACCACATGAAAACAGGCACCAAAGCCTGTTGGAAACACCACTTGGAAACGTGGCTGTATACAGTTGTGTACACACTGAACCTCTTGTGCGTACAGCAGTGTTTGACACCTTGATGTTGAAGCAAATACCTCGTCTGTGGCCTTCTTTCCACTTCATTATTTCCACCATTATTTTTTTTTCCATGTGTATAAAATTCACAAATTATGTTCTAAGAAATATTGATCATGCCGACAGAAAGCCCAGACTCTCACAGCTCATAACAGTGAGATCCGTGCTCAGGCTGAGGTTTGAGAGAAACCAGAGTGGTTTGTGGTCATTAGCGGGTGAAAAAAACGGCCACGGAAAAATAATAAATCAGTGACCCACGCTGGAAATGACTGTTTCCTCAAACTCAATCTGTCAGACTTATTGACAGAACAATCAAGACGTAGGTGTCAGCTTCAATCAGCCTTTTCCAGTTTTACAAGCTCCATGCTCCGGTTTCTCGCTGGCAGCCTCTCTCCCACAGGCTCGGCTTGGCTGGGCCCACAACACATGTGGTACAATTAGCCTTCACTTCATAGTGCATGTGTTCCTGGTTTTTGTGGTATTTCAGTCATTTCTGAGCTCCCACAGGGAGCACAAAGGCCCCGCTGACACGCCACAGGGGCAAACCGAAGGCTTCTGAGGCTGCAGTGAAGGTGAAAGTTAAGATGATGGTCTCTGAATCACACACGGGGGAACACAGTGGGCAGATCCCCCTTCACACAGAGCGGGAGATGCATGTTATATATAAATATACATGTATCAATAAACTAAAATGGAAAATGGATGTCTGTTAAAGCACAGCCTGCACTTTAAAATCAGTTAGTATAACCTGTCAGTTCTTCTCTGACAGTGATTTTGAATCAGCTAAAAAACACAACTTCCTTAAATGTAACAAAATGTAGTGATATATGTTTTTAATAATGTAATAATAACATAGTGATAAAATTTCTATTATTTCTGGGTTTCAAACTGTACTCATGCAGCAGTATTGTTTCATTAAAGAAGCATTCAGCTGATCCCGTCTTTACCAGCATGAAGCTGGCTGAAGTGTTTGCTGTCGGTTTGGTGCTTTTCATTGATTCTTTGCTTGGATCCGTTCAGCTGCAGCTGCTCCAAAAGCAGTAGAAATATGCAATTTAGCCACAATGTAGGTGACATCGGGTTTGTGTGAAAGAACAAGAACATAAACCAGGTTTTTCTCTTTTACGTTTAGATGATTTTCACATAAATTGAAACTAAAATATCAAGTATAAGTTATAGAGAGAAGATGAGCCTGGTACCAACATGTAGCTGAGGAGGAGACGAATCTATGCTTTGATTTATTTTGACCAGCTGCCTCCCTAACATGGTCACATGGTCACATGGCCCCTTAAGCTTTACACAAAACACACCTGGCGCATTTTGCTCCTCAGATTATGAAAAATATGCTGACAAAATTATTTAGGCTAAAAATTTTGGTTCCTTTTTTTGTTTTTTTTTTAGGCCTGAAAATTTCATGTAGCTTTTTTCTGTACTTGAAAAAAATTGATGGACATAATCAAATGAATTTCAATCCACTCCCATGTGCTTTGAGGGTGTAACTCTGAAAATTAGTATGAAGGATATAGATTTGCATGGTTTCATTACAGACCCTGAAGTTATTTTACAAAAAAACTTGCGCTGGTCTCTTAAACCTGTGTACACACAATTGTGAAGCTTTGTGCTTTCATTCATAATCTAAACTGAATATAAGAAAATAATTGGCAAAGGTCACACTGACTCTTGAGGGCTTGTTTGCCTGGCAAACAGCTGTTAATGCATCATAGTGTGCAGACTGTGCCACACTGCTACTCTCTCCATTCACAGTGTATAAACACTGTTTAAGCTTCTCAAACAAAAGCAGAACAGAAAATTATGGACCAACATTGGAGAGGTCAGTCAGAGACTGGGGTCATCGGGTCATAAAGCTGGTGTTAAATTAAGTCCATAAACCGCCATGAAGTCCAGAGTTTACGCGACATCACTTCAAAATGAAAACAGAAATGTTTTGATGAGAATGGAGTGAAAATGCTACTTTAATGAGGTCCAAAAAGTAGTCAGTCCCCAAAAACTCTCATGTTGAAATGTTAAACTTCACAGCAGAAGTCGTCCCATTGAAAGCCTGATGTAAACATGATTTTAGCCTCTTTAGTGTGAATGCTAGTGAGGTTAAGCTTCAGGAGCGTGGGCAGGTGGGTGTGGACACAGGCGGCTGTAGCTGCTAGCTGTGCTCTTGGTGTATTTTTTTTTAATTTTTTATATCATTTTCAGTCAGAAAATATGACTTGCAGTGAGTAACAAAAAGTGTCCCAGTTTTAAAATTGTTTTCTGTTGTTACTTAATTAGCAGGGATCCAGTTTCTGAATGCAACCTGCTAAGAATCCTTGCTATCATTAGCTGATAGCATCGCTCTCGTTTCCAAATTGATTCTTGCTCCAATAAAACAACTTCTAAAATACTATTAAGGCTTAAAAATGTCACGTCTCCAAAAACTAATGTCACAGTGGCTACCTCCATCTTTTATGTACAGTGATTGGTTTTCTTTCTGAACTGTGAACTTTTTCTAAACCTGCAGTCAGATATGAATATGTTTTTTCTCTGATATTGCACCCTGTCTTAAAAGTTTTCTCTTTTTTTACATTTCCTCTGAGCAAACAAAACAAGAGTGACGGCAGCCAAGTGTCTGTGTGTGAAGTCAGATCCTGGAGCAGCTCCACTGACAGTAAGTGGATCAGCTCTGTCAGCGCTGCATCACAGTGGACTGTCTCAGAGAGCGTCCTGCAGCGCCGGGGCACAGACCCCTTCTGAACACATTAAAGATTTCAGGCCCCTGCGTTCCCTCAAAAACATCTAAAAATTCAGATGTTTTCCATCGCTAATCTTCCGCCCAGCAGGGACCTGTAAAGCCCACAGAATTACATCAGCGAGAAACAGAGGAGGAAGAACGGAGAGAGGGAGGAAAAATTCTTCAAGTATGAGAAAACTTTACTGCTCCCCTCCCCTCCCCTCCTCTCTCTTTCTTTCTCTTTCCTTCTCTCTGTCCATCACCCTCCTCCTCCTCCTCCTCCTGCCGGGTGGTCAGCGAGCGAGCCGGACAGAAACAGAGCGCCTTCAGCAGCAGCTGACAGAGAAACTCCTCACATCTCTGAGCAGGTAAGATGCTCTTCAGGAAAAACAAAAAATACTCAAAGGCTTCTTTTGCATCTGTGATTAGTTTGATTCATAAATTTTTAATATATGGCATGTGGAGGAAGCAAGAATTTTATTTGAACAATATTTTTTGGACCTTTAGAGTTCATATGCAGTGTTTTAATGAATCATATAAACAGGAAAACTTTGCAGGTTGCATTGATGACTTGATGCTTTTCTTTTTTA
>VUQJ01031087.1:2912-13523 GCA_015108635.1 Andinoacara biseriatus
TTTCCACCAGAAGGAAAAGGAGAGACAAGGTAAAGTACCAAATCAGTATCATTGTTCATATACAACCATGAACGATGCGTACCTCAGATAGTTGACTCAACTGAGCAAGTAAAACATAGTTAAATCATAACATTTACATGGATCTGTAATTTTTTTCAAGCTGTTTTTGTTTAAATGTTTAAATATGATTACTAGTTAGAACAGTTGGCTAATATTTTTTCAGCACGTTGCTGCACTAAGGAACTTACTTTTGTTGTGATCAGATTGTAAGCACAGCAGAAGGCGAGTCTAGCCCTGTTCTGTGTAGAAAAAAAATTCCACTATCAAACTTGTCTAACTAAAGGAAGTAAAAGTTGTAACATTTTCATTGGTGAACCTGCGGAAGGATCATTACTGGCTGCTGAGCATACTCCCCAGCCTGCACAGGGCTTCCATCTCCTTTGCTGTGAGGGTCTGTGGCCGTGGGTGTGGCTGTGTCAACGCCATGAAAATTTCATTGGTTGTCATTCACACATACATTATCCAAACTTCTCACGTGTAATAAGGGACCGCCCCTGAGCGCATCCATATAGTCATAGTGCCACCTAGTAGACACACTTGGAGGTTTTACCCATTGAGGTACACGTTCAAGGTGGTTGAGTAGAACCACCTAAAATTTGGTCAGGAAAACCTTAAGGAATTGGTGTTACATTGTTTTCAAAACTGAGTTTTGGTCAAAGGGGGTGACTAGCGTATGGCTTTAACTCAAAGCTACACCGCCCGATGCGCACCAAACTTCAGTGGTTTGCTAAAACCCCTGGCCTGAAAATATTGATTTGCATATAGTCTGTAATATAGTGCCACCTAGTGGGAACTGGAAATATGAACTACTGATCCTTCCAGTTTTACTCAATCCACCTCAAAAGTGGTCTGAATAAACATCAGGCCTTGATAATGATCCAGTGAAAAAAATGTGAATGTTGTTTATTGGTACAACCTGGTGGCAAGCCAATTTTCCATGAAACAAGAAGTGCTTAATAAAAAAAAAAATCATGAAATTTAGCACATAATTCATGATAAAGTTTTTCAGGTTTTAGCTCTAAATATGGCAAAATAGCTCCACAGCGCCACCTAGAAAATGAAAAAAAAAACTGGCCTGAAGCTACCGTTTATCTGTGGATCTGAAATTTTGCAAGCTCATGGGTCATCCTGAGACGTGCAAAAATAGTTTCTTGGAGCCATACCCTAAACACTACAGGAAGTTAGCCATTTTGAATTTAAGGGGTGATTTTTGTGGTGGTTTTCGCCATTTTCAGGCCTCGTATTTGAACGAACTTGTCCTAGAGTGTTCAACCCATTTTGACCAAAATCACTGATCATCTAGACAATGATTAAGGTTTTGTAGAATATTAAATGGTGTTGCTGTAGTAACGCTCCGATTTTGGGCTTTATTCCATTTACGAGCCATACCTAAAACCCAACAAGAAAGTTAGCCATTTTGAATTTAAGATGTGATTTTTCAGCTGCTTTTTGACATTTTCAGGCCTTCTATTTTAATGAACTTGTGCTAGGGCATTCAACCCAGTGAGACCAAAATCACTCAAAATCATCTCGACAAGTGAACCATCAAATTTTGTTGAAAGCTTTGTAAAAGCTACAGATTTCATCAGATCAACATGAACACATTATTATTTGGTGAGTTCAATCTGAATGTTATGACCCATCCCGGAGCCCGGAGCGTACCCCCCCCCAAACAGCCACTCAAAACCCTCTTGGATAAGCAATCAATAATTTATCTGATCACACAGACACCAAACACACAGAGCAATTCACATCAGGGTGAGCCAAGGCTAAAACAACAAATAAAACAGGAACTTAAATCTACCGTGATCCAGCATTAGACCTGAATCAAAAACACAAAATGACACAGTCTTACCTCCTTACCTATAATCAACACAGGGGAAAACTATTTAACCAAACTTGCAGCTCATCCCTACCCACTCTGTATCAGAACACTAGTTTACAATTGTGGCTGGTTGGAACCTTGGGGACCTTGTCCATTCAGCCTCAATAGGGCGTGACCCTCAACCGCAGCCAATCATCCGCAGGCAGGAGCAATCAGGCACCTGCACAGAAAAATTAGCATGTTACAGCACACAAACCCTTGCAGACGTAACACTGAAGAACTTGATTATATTAAATTATGACGCTTTAGCGGTTACATCAAAAGGCGTGTTTGTGGCAGTATGCCGAATTTCAGTCATTCACCTCTACTTAACTAAAGCATGGACATGAAACATGAAGCACAGAGCAGGAACAGAGGACACCAAACAACGACGTGACAAGGAACAAAGGGAAACTGAAAAATCTACACACAGGTACTGAGACAGTAGGGAACACCTGAGAGTGAGACAGAGGAATCAAACTAGGCACAAAGCACAAGAACCAACACGTACCAAAATAAAACAGGAAGTAACTAAACACAAGGACCAGCGCTAGAACACATGAACTGACACATGGGCAGGAGGATAAACAATAAACACACAAACATCCTCAAACAAAGAACACACAGGGAATCAAAACCAGAAGCCAAATATGAAACACCACATAATACATCAAACAGAATAATAAAGAACAAAACACAAAACTCTGGGCAACTGCCCCGGATCATGACATGCAGTTTTTGCACCTATAAATAAATACAGAAATAAATAAATACTGCAGTATTCAGCTGGATACTTTTGCAGAATGTCTCTGCTGTTGCATTTGGTCACTTTCACGGAGGAACAGAGCATTCAAATGAATGACAGAGGAGATAAACTAAGATAACCAACAGACACCTCAGTCCATCGAGTAAAAAACTCATAATTCTGAATGAAAGTAAGCAGTACGACTGCGATTTTTGTCGCTGTGACTGTTAATTTATTTGGAAAGCTGGTGCGTCAGCAGCATGGGGTTATTCCCGTTGTTGTAAGAGCCAAATCTTTGGGTCTCTCCCCTAAAGTAGCTTTGCACTGAGTCCTCAACCTAAATATTTTGAGCAGAGCTCCACATATTTCTTTAGAGCAGTGACACGTACATACAGCATTGCTGCTTGGTCCCACTGTTCTCTGTCACATCACATCTAAATGTGACGTCATTAGTCAGCAATAACCATTGAGTGCAAGCACCTTGTTCAGTATGCACATCTTCTACTTCACTGGCTGCAAGCAAATATCTATATCAGTGTTTTACAGAAAGGTTCAACACTATGACCCTGAGGAAATTTAAAATGTATGAATTTACAGCATAGCAGGATGTAAATGAATGTGCTTCAATCATCACTGCTCCTCCTGGGAGATATACAAGACAGTTTTCCTAAATGCTGCTGGGATGGATGGGTAATATTAACATCCAGATAATGAAAAACCATTAAAATCATCAAAAATTTGGGTTACTTTGTTGGTACCAATGGCAGGGTCTATCATAAAATAATAAGATCATCCACATACAGGAAGCACCGTCTTTTCCCTGCAGCTTTGTTGATGTTCTCAGAATTGTGGCTTAATAGCTAATTTGAACAATAATCTAATGACAGCAGATAACCTCAACATGTTCTGGGGAACAGTGAAAAGCATACTTAATACTGACATATATTCATATGAACTCAAGCTTGGGGTGATAACTTTACCTGGTTCTTTTATATACAGTCTATGATAGAGACCAGCAGTGATGACCAGAGAACATGGAAGGTCAATGAAATTCAGTGATATGTGGTGATGACAGCAAAAATGATACCACTGGCATATCATTTAATTATTGCAGGGTCTTTATCTTACAATATAATGTGTCTTGAGGCAACTGCTTGTTGTGATTTGGCGCTATATAAATTAAAATTTAATTGAACTGAATATAATGGCATATCAGCAGGATACCTATGCAATCAGCATCTCTTTATATGTGGATTATTGTCTTGCGTCATAAACTCTGTTTAACGCCGAAATATGTTACTGTGATAGTCCAATTAAAAGGTGTCGATGCCGCATGATTTATAATTTCAGGAATAGAAAGAACCTAAATTGTTGGATACACACAAACATATTGGCTTGGGGGTAATCAGAATTGCCCTCAGACCTAAATACAGCAATGGGCCAAACAGAAGACTCCACCAAATCCATCTTGCCATCTTTAGTGTCATTTCCAGGAATCAGATATTGAGTTTTTTTCCCCGATTGAAAGAAGAAATGAGTCACAGAAACAAAGCTATTTTCTCTCACTGGGTGCCTGAATTATGTTCCTCTCTTTCCCAGAGATTTCTCAGCTGTAAGACAAAAAGCTAATCAAAAGCTCCTACCTTTAGGGCATGTAACCCCAGCATGAACCAAAAGAGAAAGCAATATGATTCCATCACTCAGTGTGCCACATGCTCGCTTCCCCCTTCCTTTCTCTCCGTTGCTCTGAGAAAACATTAGTTCTTGTTATATGGAAATTGGAAAGAAATTTCCTTTTAATGGTCTATTAAGACACAGTTCTCTCATATTTTTTAGCATGCTCACTCATACTAATCATTGGGGATTTTGTCCAGGAATATTTTTCTTCTTTAGCATCTTTAACCGTAACTTTTGGGCTTGGTTAAGGTTGTTGATATTTCTGTCAGCTAAGCCATAAATTGTTTCTCTTTTTATGGTCTTTCAAGTTAACCCTTAAGGTCTGAGTCCATACTGTAGGTGTTCAGTTTACCCTTACTCTAATGATTGAGAAAGGCAAAACTTACTTTAAAAAATGTTAATAGGTTTTGACTTTTTCAAAATGATTGCATTCTTTTGGGGTCAAGGTTAAGGTGAGGTCACACATGGGTTAGTTCCTACCCAGAAAGCCTTAAGGAACTGATGGTGAAGCTCATCCACCCCAGTGGCCTGGGTACTGAAGACCTTTTTTGAGCACTTCATTGACCTTAGTCACAGTGATGACATCCCTCTCGTCCTGTCTAACTATATCCTCAGTTGAGGTCAGCAGCAGTCTGTTCCCATTGCATACAGTGTGAGCAGGAAGTCACTTCCCCATCCTGAAACACCTGACTGTTTGCCAGAATTGTCTCAAGGATAATCAAAAGTTTTCCTCTGTAGTTTCACTGAGCTCTTCCCCCACCTATGTTTGTGCTTCAGCTCCTGCAGGACCACACTCTGCTTGACATGCTGGTACCTATCAACTGCCTCTGGAGTCCCACAAATCAGTCAAGCACTGAGGTGCACAGTCAGTCTGTATCCAGATGGGAAGGGGGCTCTGCAGTTTGAGCAGTTTGGTAACTAAAATATTTGGTATAACTGTGTTAAATGCTGGGTTATAGTCCACGAAGAGCATCCTCACATAGCTCTTCTGGTTGTCCAGGTGCTTCAGCACTCTGTGAAGTGATATGATAGCGTCCTCTGTGGACCACTTTGTTCTATAGGTGAACTAATGGAGGTCAAAGGAGGGAGGGAGGAAGTCCCTGATGTGCTTGGAGATCAGCCGTTTTAGGCACTTCATGACTACGGATGTCATAACTTGCCTATATATATATATATATATATTTATCAGTGGTAATTTCAGACTAGAAGTCCAGCCCTTTCCAGGAGACTGTTTCCAGAGCCATGTGTTGAGTGAGTTTATATAGCATCTTTAGGTGATTGTTGTGATTTGGTTGTCTGAGGAGATCAGGCCTTCACAGTTATTGGACCGAAATTATGGAACACTTTGTCTCTTCACATCAAGACCTCCCCAACATTTTTAAGGCCCAGTTGAGAACTCATTACTGAGTCCTGATATATTATTTTAAATATTTTATGTCTTTTGTTTTAACTGATGTTGGTATTGTGTTATATTTTATTTACTGTATTGGTGCACAGCACTTTGGTCAACTGTTGTTGTTTTTTTTAAAAAGTGCTTTAGAAATAAATTTGACTTGACTCTGTAGATAAAATTGAGTTGAATTGAATTGAATTGAACTGAAATGAGATGAGGTGAGCCCAATAATATCTAGCCAGTATCTCTCAACCTCATGCACTAGCTCATGCTACTGATGCTACTAGGCTCCTGGTAACTGGGGATCCGTCAGCCAAGGTCTCGGCTCTTGGCCGCCACCTGTCACATATTGCACCTAATCCCTACCGTGTCTCTGCGGGTGGTGGGCCTACGGGAGGCCAGACCAATGTCTCGTTTTTGGACTTCTGGGCCATATGGGCTAAGGCCTAGCCACCAGGCTATACCCCCGCACAGCATAGGTCCTGGGATCACTTGATCACACAAAATCCTGGTGGCGATTCGCGCAGTGGCCTTCTTTTTTCATACATATTTGAAAAAAGATTAAAGTAATTTGAATAAAAAACAACAATGTAAGGCTGGACAGAATTCCAGAAAGAGAGAGATCTAGAGTTCTGACTGACAAAAATACAAACTGTTTTGATGAGTTATCAGATTCAGATGAGAAGTGTATTAACAAGAGAACAAATATCTACAATATACAAATATAACAATGAAGTATGCATAGAAACTATAACAATGTCCATAAAAACAATGAGAAAATGCTAATGTGGTTGAGGAAATGTGTTACTGATTTGAGAACTGCTTTAGGAGTAATGATATTTGTGATTTGACAACTGAACAAAAGTGCTCCATAAGGTATTTTTAAAATGCTTTTCTGTGTATTCACATTTGTTGTTTGTCTTTGTGATAATTAAATCAATCTGAATACATGTACAAGGTGCAAGCCAAATGTTTTACAACTGGCCATAAATATCGAAAACGTTAACTGAGTTAAATTTATTTTGCTTTCCCTTAACAGGTAGTTTTTGTGGCACTATACAGCTTTATCAGTCCTGATTTGTTTGGATTTCTCCCTGGAAGTCCTGCTGTTACATAAGTGGAATATGTTCACAGAAGTAAAACATTCTAAAGTGGCTCCTTTTGGCTCTACTATGTTCAGACGGCCTTCAGTACAAGCTCAATGTCAGATTTAATCTTCAAAGTTTTTCTCCCTTTACTACAATGAAGACGATGAACACTGAATTTACTGTGCTTGAATTCTGAATTAATTGTAAAATTCTGTAAACTGACCACATTTGAAAATGCTGAACATTCTCTGATAAATTTGAAGAAATAAAAAGAGAAAAAAATATCAGTTGACTGAAAAGCCTAATCAGCGAGACCAATCTAAATGCAGCAGTGTTACACCTTAAGGTGCTCTTATACATCTCTGTATCCTTCACTGCACTGGTTTGCACTTTTTTAATATGTACTTGCCTTCTCTTTTTCACATCTCTATCTTGCTTCGCCTTTATCTCTCCTGCTGTCTCCGCTTTCCTCTGATATCTCCGCCCCTCTCTTTGCGTCTTACTCCATCTTAATCTCCTTTGAGCTCTGTTGTATTCATCTTCTCCTCAGTCCAACTCTCCATATCTCTTCACCTCCCACTTTTGAATTTCTCTCATTCTCCACCTCCCTCCTTATCGGAGAGTTTTATCAGGTGGTGCCCTCTCTGGTGTGCTGGAGCTATTCACAAAATACACATCTCTGTCACCTCCAGCCTATTAATCCACTCCAGTCCAATCACAGACTCCACGGCCCAAGTATAGCAGCACACAGCACACACAGACTTGCACACATAAATTCTTCCATGCATAATTAAAGGAAAAGTCTGACATTTCAGGGCATATGCTATTTGATGTTGTCAAATTCAGTTTAATTTAGCTCCAGTTCTGGCAGAAGTGAAACTGTAAAGCTCCCTCACACTGAATGAAATTGAAGCATTTTGGTTAACAAGTATTACTCACCTACATTTCATTCATCTCATGCTGCAAGAAAAATAGCTGTTTGAAATTTATTTCATTGTTGTGTCCTGAGAAATTTGGCTCTGATCATGATCTAAATTCATTTTTTTGTCTATTTCCTGAACACATTAAGCAAAAAGGCTTATAGCGCATTGTATATGAGGCTGGATACTAAGGAAGGAGAAAAAGACTTGATGCCTGAGGAATGGAAAAGAAATGTACTGGTACTGATTTTGCACGAGAAGAGTTTTTTTACAAAGCTGTTGTAAGTATAAAGTTGATCCAATACTATGAAGCTATTGGAAAGAGTTGTTGAAGCTACGTTAAGAAGTCAGAAGTATTTGCATTGTGTCGTTGTTGACCTAGAGAAAGGAAAAGATACAGAGAAGACCTTTGATACTGCATGAGGACGTGAGGAGTGGCAAAGAAATATGTGAGGCTGGTGTAGGGAAAGTATGGGGACTGCAAGACAGCGGCAAGGTGTGTGGTGGGAGTCACAGATGGGCTCAAGGTGAGGGTGGGATTACATCAGGGACACAGAAAACGTGTAAGACTGAGAGGGATAGTGGATATATTGGACACGTGATGCTGAATATGGAGCTGCCTGGCAGGAGGAAAAGAGCAAGATCTCAGAGAAGGTTCATGGATGAAGTGAAGGAGGACAGCCAGAGGGTTAGTGTGACAGGAGAGGATGCAAGGTATAGTACGAGATGGAGGCAGATGATCAACTGTGGCAATCCCTAAATGGAGCAGCCGAAGGAAGACTGAACACACCAAGTGCTTCATCAGGTGATTCCTGGAGCAGCTTATGCAACTAGTGCAGTGGTGAGGAAGAATGTCTCACCATTCCTCCAACAAAACAATTTAACGTTCTTGGAAAACCATGTGGTGAGCATATTTTTTCACAACTGATTTTCTTTTTCTTTGTGTTGTTGGAGATTTAATCAGTCTCATACAAAAAGCTACTGATCCTAGATTAAAAGGTTATATGAACTTGCAGTCTGAAAAAAACAAACAAACAAAAACATTTGAGTAAATTAGAAAAAGTTAAACGTTGACTGAGTGTGAATCTCATCCACCCCAGGGGCCCTGCCACCAAGGAGTTTTTGACCTCAACCCCGGTGATGGGCGAGTCATCCCCCTCATCCCCAGTTTTTGCTTCGGCCACAGCCTGAGCTGTTTTCCGCTTGGCCTGCCGATACCTGTCAGCTGCCTCTGAAGTCCCACAGGCTAACCAAGACCGATAAGACTCCTTCAGCTTGATGGCTCCCTTCACCTCCGGTGACCACCATCTGGTTTGAGGGTTACCACGACGACAGTCACCAACCATCTTCGGGACTTGAAGGGGACATATCATGCAAAATCCAATTTTTTAGCCTTTGAATACCTTTTTTGTGTACTTTGAGTATCTAGGAGTGCAGGAAATTTAAATGTAGTTGCTCAAAGACGAGCCTCAGAACAGGGGTAAACTAGGGGTCTGTGGAGTTACAATAACACTACTACTACTTTATATAAACCACAAGTGAATGATTTACATATCAAAGGAAAGAATTTTAAAGCATGATATGTCCCCTTTAAGAATGCTACGTTGGCTATGTGGCAGGAGGGGAGAAGAGGTGAACTGAATCTATGTAACGATGCAAGGAAAGCAAAACAGAGTATAATGGACATGAGAAAAGGGGCCTGCCAAATAAACCAGGAAGTAGCTATACCCAAACAGAGATGGAGACTTGACAAGACACAGCAATAGGGATGGGAATCAAGAACTGGTTCTTGTAGATAACCGGTGATATGTGGATGTGTGACTGGCATGAGTGTGTGTGTGTGTGTGTGTATATATATATTTGTTATGTTGGCCTGTGGGTCTGTGGCTACAGAGAATGTCTCATATAAGCTCTAATACACTTAAGGAAAACCTGTTCAACTTCTCATTAATGCAAATATCTAATCAGCCAATCACATGGTAGGAACTTAGTATATTAAGGCATTTAGACATGGTCAAGACAACCTGTTGAAGGTCAAACAGAGCATCAGACTGGGGACAATAGGTGATTTAAGTGAGGTTGAATATGATGTAATTTTTGGTGTCAGAGGGACTGCTCTGAGTATTTTAGAAACTGATGATCTACTGAGATCTTCCCACACAAACATGTCTACAGTTTTAAAAGGATGGTTTGAAAAAGAGAACATATCTAGTAAGCAGCTGTGAGGGAAAATGCCAGTTTGATGCCAGAAGTCAGAGGAGAATGGCCAGACTGCTTTGAACTAATACGAATGTAGCAGAAACTCAAATAACCAATTGTTACAAACGAGGTATCCTGAAGAGCCTCCCTTAATTCTGCTACACATTTACTTGGTCTACAAACAATGCAGCCATAGTGTTAGTGATGCTGTTAGATTTTAGTCATTAGTTTTGTGAATTCAATACTAGAAGAAGTAATAAAAAGTCAAAGCAAATAGAAATTGTGCTGCAATGCATTGACATCCTTTAATTCTGGCACTTTGACCTATTTTAATCCTATTTTCTGCCAACTGGCAGAATTAAAAATATGTACACTCATGCAAACTGAAAGTGAAAACAGGAATAGATACAGGGGAAAGAGGAGGAGAGAATGGATATACGTGTATGAGAGAGGGAGGGGAGCTGTGTGTGGTGTCTCTTCAGTTAAATGGTCACATGAAATATATGGAGAAACTTCCATGCTGACACACTATTCATCTGTCCTGGGTTTGATTCACATTATTTAAGCTATGCCAAGGAGGAAATAATGTCTCTTTCAGACACACACACTCCAAATGTCCTCTCCTGGTGCCCTTTATTTTTTGCCTCTCTGAGACAGCGAGAGGA
>VUQJ01031094.1:36437-48079 GCA_015108635.1 Andinoacara biseriatus
AAAAACACATTTTTCTCACACCTTTTCCCGTCAGACTGAAATATGGACAAAATACAAGAGAAGAAAAAAAAGCACGTCCCTCTGTCTAGCAGGAATTTAAAGGTCAAAGGTCAAGATATTTGAATCAGAGCTGATAGAGAGAGAACGTGTTGCACAGCCACAGTTTCAGCTGAGTGTAACCTGAACCAGCTCTGAGGACTCAGCATGAGCACATGGGCTGCTTCCAAAACACCTGCTGCTTTTCTTCGGCACTAGTGTCCTTTTTCTACATTTAGATGTTGGGAAAAACACGCTGACGTGCTCCCCCGCACGCCTGCGCCCGCCTCCGCCCGCCTCACCGAGCAGCTTTCAGAAGGAAACAGTAAACGGGACATGAAGACAATAAACAGCGATATCTTCTTTATTCCTATTCCTCCTGCTGCAGTCATGACACTCAATGATGATCAGATAATAAATGATGGTGTTGGTGGTTAATGTGTCAGCAGGGTGAACATGTCCTGTCCATGTCCTCTGAATTATCTCCTTTACAGTTAATGTTTCTGAGGAGAGCAGCAGGTGATGTAATGAGTTCAGTAAGAGCGCAGTGAGCTCACACTGTCCTATATTCACCCTGAGCCAAGTGCATGAAGTATCTCCAGCCAAACATGGTGCCAACACATGAAGAAAATGAGATGACTGATTTTTGTTACAGATGAACTGAGTGAACCACATGGACAGCTCCACTGAGCTCATTAGGCTGTCAGGACCCATTAATGTGCAGATAAATCTTTACTTTGAGTCAGTCCCGAGCTTTCGACGCTCTCAGAGTCACTTCTTTTTATAAGAACAGTTAAACCCTCGTGTTCACCTCAACACATGGAGCCTCGTGGGGGCCACAACATTTTTAGCATAGCTGAGAACAAAGACTGGAAGCAGAGGGAGAGTGTGGCACAGCCACAAGCAGGAATACAGTTAGAAACTCATGGGCCATCCATTGTTGTAAGGAGCATGAGATGATTAGGAGATGACCCTGTTTTCCAAGTTCTGTTTTAGACAAAGAGCTTTTTAGCAAACAGAAAAAAATGGACTCGTTAATCTGAGAGAGATAAGAGAGTCCTCATCACTGCGAGTTTTCTCTCCGACAACTCAAACATGAAACACATCAAACACACGTGATTTCCCAGTTTAATAAACTCATGTTTCCAAAGGGGCTCAGCTCAGGCTCATCTCCGGCTCATCTCAGGCTCATCTCAGGCTCATCTCAGGCTCAGCTCAGGCTCATCTCCGGCTCATCTCAGGCTCATCTCAGGCTCATCTCCGGCTCATCTCAGGCTCATCTCAGGCTCATCTCCGGCTCATCTCAGGCTCATCTCAGGCTCATCGCAGGCTCAGCTCAGGCTCAGCTCGGGCTCAGCTCGGGCTCAGCTCAGGCTCATCTTAGGCTCATCTCGGGCTCATCTCAGTGACATCACCATCCTCGCACAGTGAATTACAGTTATGCTGCTCAGAGGCAAAAACTGATGCAGTGTTTCACACATGCTCCAACTAGAAATGTGCTGCCTGCAAACGCACCTGTGCAGCAATCAACCGAGGCTCAGGTACGCTCAGGTACTATACAGACCACCTGATGTCTCTGCTCACTTTCCCCTTTTGCGTGGACTGTCTGTTACAGCTGTTCTTCTGCTCAGTAAAGACATCAGGAGCACAAGCAGATGATGCTCATAGATGCCATGACATCACTCACTGGGGAGTGGACTGCTGTTGTGAGTGTTTTTGCCATCAGCATCTTGCTGTTTTGGACGTTTTGGATGTGATGATGCACTCTAACATGGAAGTAATTCATCAAGTGCAGGGAAAGCCCATCCCATTCAATTCTTTTGACTTTAACAGGGATCATGAGCTGCAAAATAAACATCATTGCATTAAACATGACTTAAACCTTGTAATTAAGCTCATAAATCCTGGATCAACAAACCTGAGGGCTGTTGTCTCTCTGCTGTCTGTACAACTAGACTTCATTGTGCTATTTTAAGGTGATTCTGCATTGGCTTTGCTCTTCAGATCCCAGAAGTAATTTAAAACAGTTCCTGAAATTTATTCTTGGTTGGTTGTTGGTTGGAGAAATATTGGTCTTCAAATCAGATAACTGCTGATGTAGGATCATCCTCGGCTGGAGCTCAAATAGGTCAAGTGAGGAAAACAGCTTTAGAGGGGGGTAGTAATAAAGTGCTCTGTGGGGATTTGAGTTCTTTTCTTTGCAAAGTGAGAATCAAACTCAGTGACTCTGCGAGCAGCCAGCTGGTATCCCACAGAGCTTTGAACAATGGGAGTTATTTCCATCACTTGGCTCAGAGCTGCTGCTGTTTCTGCTGGAGGGCCGCGGGGGTGAGCCAGTGGCTCAAGACTCGTCTGACCACATATTTTAATAAAGAGGAACATTTGCCGTTGTCTCCCGCTTGGTGCCGATGGAGGCGAGCTGGATTCCCTCCACCGCCGCTCTGCCAGAGTAAACGCTTACATACACGGAGGCCAAGCTGTGTGGAAACACCGACACTTACGCCCAGCATGTGCAAACCCGTACTGCTGCTTCATCGCAGTGGAAACACGGAGAGTTCACAAGCAGCTGCCAGCAGCTCAGCCCACTGACCCAGCTAACTCTGGACGTGATCCACTGCAGAACATCTGAGGACATGAACCGGACTGGAACAACAAACCAAAGAACCAGAACCATTTAACCCTAAACTGGACCTGCTGTGCTTTTCAACTGTGCTCTAATGTTTTTTATTAGAAATCATGGTATTCATTTATTGTTATTATTAGAAGTCATACATACACTAGAATGATACACTGTATACTAGTTTAGAGGTGAGGCCTGAGGCCTATATTACCCCTGAGGTCTAGTATTTATCTATATATATTATATTGTTTAGGCTCACCTTCTGCAATATGACTCATCTGACAACAAATTGCTCAGATTTGGATGACGCTAAAGCTTTATGGTATGTCCACAGTTAATTAGAAGGGTCATGTTTGATTGTGGCAGTATAAAATATGTCATGTTTAGAGATGACCACATCATTGATGGGACCTGTCAGTTCTGTACGAATGACCGATGCTGTGGCCTGAGGCAAACTGCCAGGACGTTGTGCAGGTTGAGGGTCACATTTAAAAAGGTTTGCAAAGATAGTCAGGAGGAGCAAACAAAATGTGAAGCATAGCACTCGTCCTCCTGAATATAAGGAGCTCAGCCCGCTCACTCTTCTTCTGTCTCTGTGTCTAACCTGCATGTGCCATGGCGTACACCCCGGGGGACCCTGCACTGAATTCTGCTCTTTTCCAGTATTTTTGGTCCTAATTGGGTTTAAAAAAAACTGAAGTTACACCTTTTTAGACAGATAAGTTCTGCACAGTCTCAAAATGTACAACCCGATGCTTTCACATGCATACTGTACTCTTACAATGGTGGATGCTCATATCAAACAAATTTCAGATAATTAGGTCAGCATGTGGACCTGCCTGCTTTAAACATGGGCAGGTGAGTCATAGTTTCCTTCACCTGGGCCTGAGAAAGAGAGACGAGATGAGTGAAGCAGGTGGGCATGTCAAGCAGAAATGCAGGAGGAAGGAGGAAGCAAACACCTTGCACGCTAGACGTAATTTCTTTGAGATGCTCGTTGAACCATCTCCCATGGCTCGGACTGGTCTGATGGGCACTTCTTGCGCAACATACAGTGGAGCTGTTCCCACACCTCAGTAGGGAGATCCAGTAACTGTGCTGGCCCCATAACCCCATAACCCAATAACCCCATTACAGACAGAATACTGACTGCCTGCTGCAATGTTTAGAGCTGTGATTTGGCTCATTGTCCCGAGGAAACTGGATCCAATAAAGTAAACTCAAATTAAGTGTATGTTTTTTTTTCTCATTCAAGGCCTCTTTCATCCTGTACAAACCTCCCACTTTACTAGAAGCAAAGTAACCCAATACTATCAAATTTCTTTTTGTTAAATCAAATGTTGGCATCAGTGCTCCTCCACAATCTTTTCATTTGTTGTGTCTCACAAACTTAGATTTGTCCTTTTCCACACTCACTTGCTGGTTTTTCCTTTCCAGTTCTGCTAACAACGTCAGCATCCTGGAATGTCTTCACTCCTTTTTCGGTGCTCTTTAGTGAAGCTGCCACTTGAGGACCTTTGAGGCATCTGCGTTGAGCCTATGAAACTAAGTCTCTGACACACTTCTTTTTCTATTCTACTCAGGGCCAGTTTGCACTGTTCTGAGAAGGGAGCAGCAGACACAGTTGTATAAGATCTTCACTTTTTTGATAACATCCATGGAAGTGAGTTTGTTTCTTACAACAGAACTCTGAAAAATTCCTGACAAAAGGGATTTTGGTCATAATTTTAAAACTATAGCAGTCACAAAAAGCTGCTGCTCAAAGTACTTAACTGGACAAAAGTTATCACTAATCAACACAACACTTTTCAGCTGTTTGAACAAGACTGGAAAACTTTTTCTCCGATGATCAATCAGCCCTGTAACACTTGCATACAAGAGTAACTGAAAATGGCCTTCTGTGCGCCTTTGTAGGAATTACATTTAAAATTTATTCCAGTAATCACTTATTATAATTTATATCATTTCTGATTCATTTAATGTTATCATAATTCAAACGAAATTTGCATTTTCTGAGTAACTCCAAATTTCGATTTTTTTGGTTGTTTGTTTGGTTGTTTGGTTGGTTGGTTGGTTGGTTGGTTGTCTATTTGTTTGTTTGGTAAGTTGGTTAAGAGAGAGATAAGATAAGATAAAACTTTAATGAACAGGGAAATTTGCCCATTACAACAGCTCAAAATAGAATAGAAAAACACTATATACATAAAATATATATCAATATCAATACACATCTACATATACTTCATATACACACACATCAGAAACACTATATACATCTGTAGCCGGTGACACAGCATATATGGTATTTAATTGTATCAGTATATTTGTGCTATGGTATACTGATTCCATCACTGACTATGTGTACTAGTAATTTTATGGAACTCCACCACACTCTTTTCTCTGGAGCTTGAAAAAAAGACAGTTGCACTTTTTTTTATTATTTATTTAGGTTTTTCAATTATTATACAAATATAACATAGCCAAAATAATACTCACAAGTAGACATAAACATCAGAGGACACAAATGAATAAATAAGTAAATGGATACCATAAACAATTATCAAAAGAGCAAAATAATAATAAAAAAAAGAAAGAAAAAACACAGCTCGGCATGTACAAATATTCAAGGCACTAGAGCAGCACTTTTAACAATATTTCCAGATAGATTTGCAAGAAATGAGAAAAGCGGCAGATTATAAAATCATGTGTCCACTATCAAACGATCTTGTTGAGTGAGTAGCTTTGAGGTTTGAGTAGATTGCACTTTTTTTACTTTCTTGAAGATGTTTCGCCTCAAAACTGAAGAAGCCTGTCAGATGAGAGGCGGTTCAGTCAAGTTGCCTTTTTTCAAGCTGGAGGACGTAGATTTCTTGCTCCTGTCAGAGTGTGATGGGACAAATATCTGGCGCAGTGGTGTCTGCTGTGTGATAACGAATGCGGGAACAAAGGGAGATCTTTGAGGGGGCCAGTGGACTCCTGGTTCCCAGAACTCCCTGGGACAAAATCTGGAGGGCATCACAGTGTGTTCCCCATCCACACAAATACGACCACACCTCCTCACTGTCTGCTTGTAAATCGGGCTCCCCTCTGGCTGGAGGAGGCTGCAGTAAGCATAACAACATGTTCACACACACATTTTCACACGAACTAACACACGTTACAAAATGCTTTTTTAAAAAGACTCAAGTTAAACAGGGAACATTTTGTCCCTGCCGCTTTTTAATGTCTTTTAGCTTCTAGTTTTGGTTTTGTGACACATTTCCTGTCAGTGTCAATAAGTGTCTCAATAAGTCTGAGACCCTTTGATATCAGTATCTGCTGGTATTACATAATCTTTACTACTTTTTGAAGGCAAAACATGCAAATGATGCCGTAAAAGCTTTGTGCATGACTGGACTCCAGGGCCCTCAGGCGGATGAACACGGCATATACTTAGTAATACTTAGTTCTGGGTAAGTTTAAAGCAAGTTTTATAAACCTAATTGAATTTGTGTTTTTTGTGTGCTTTTCCGAGTGTTAGTAACCACAGGTCTACACAATCCAGGTTTCACAAAAGCAGTCGTGCACCACACTGTTTGCCTTAACATGCAGTGTGTTTCAGTAAGGAAAGATAAAAGAAAATCCTTCAGTTAATTCCTCTAACAGCTGTACCAGCTGTTCTCCAAAATCAGAAACATTAAATTAATTCCCATAATTGTTCTCAGCTGTTCATTTTTTCATGTTTGCAGCAAAGGGGCCATAAGTTTCTGACAGCATTACGACTGAATCAAACTCTGTTAACAATCAGTTTCCGGGAACAACAGTTAAAAAGAAAAGAACCAGATCCAGATCCATTGTGGTCCTAACAATAAAATCAAGCTCTGCAGGAGGTTTGTTTCATATGCTGATAACATGCATATGAACCTGACAACGGTCAGTCTGAGTCCCCATCCGGAGTCATGTAGCATTCACAGAGAGATATATGTTCTTGATTCGGGAGTTTTCCTGCACATTCCTTCAGGTTTCTGAGACATTGTTCAGCTGTCACTCATGTTAAAATCTACCCACAGAGCTTAGACAATATGATGCTGCAGATGTCATGATCCTGGAGTTAGACTCAGTGTTTTATGAGTTGGATTTTTGAGTTTTTCGTCAGTTTGTTTCTTCAGTTGTTTATTGTTTTGTTTCTCACTTCATGTTTTGTCCAGTCTGCGTTTGTGTCGGTCACTTCCTGTTTAATTTTGATAGGCCCTTGTCCCGTGTGTTTTGTGTTTGCTTCCCTTGTGTCATCAGTCTAATGTGGCTCACCTGTTCGTCCCTGCTGTCTCCACGCTCCCTGATTACCTGTATTTAAACCGTCAGTTCTTATCTGTTCCTTGTCGTGTTGTGATTTTTGTCTCCTGTCAGTTGTGCGCTCCTCCTGAGTTCACTGAATATTTCCTGCCTTGGCTTTGGGATGTTGTGTTTTATGTTTGTAACTTTAGACAAAGATTTGGCATTAAAGCTGTTTTTGAGTTCAGCCACACCTTGACAGTAGATTCTTTATCATACAGTCTAATGTTCCTTGAGATGAGGAACATTAGATATTATTACTGGATATCTGCTGGCTGCTGAAATATTCCTGGAATATTGTTGGTTGTCCCCATATGCTAAATCATCAGATTATAGTGAGATGGTCTGGATGCTTCTTTCAGCCTGGAAAAAGAAAAAATCCATCATGACTGAAAACTGCTTTGGAACCTTGTGCTGTGACAAAAGCTTGTCTTTTTCTATGCTTGGTTTCTGGAGCGTGTGCAGGACATCTGCATCCAGATTTGCTGATATGTACATTCTCTCTTCGTCCCTGTGGTGTTCCCAGTCTTTGGTTGAAACACATTCAGCACTGAATGTGTTTCAACTGTCATGCTGAAAACTTGCAGACATGTTCTTTTAACATATGATCATTTTTTTCTCCAAATGTAATGTACCATCAATTATTGTGAATCTGCAGATATTTTACTGCAGTTTGGTAGGAAAAGACTGACATTCGAGTCATACTGGGTTTGCTGAGGGCAAGTGAACTACAGACACCATGCAGTTCACTGAACAGCCCTAGTTGCTTGTGATCGGACAACTTGTGTTTGCGCACACACTGTTTGAGCTAGCATCATCCAAAACAGTAAAGAGACATACACGAGACATTCCTGCATATATGTTGGTGCAACTGTATATGCAGTTTAAGGAAAGAAGCCCAGACCTCAGTCTCTCTGGCCACCTCCTCTAGCTCATCAGCAGGACACTGAGACATTCCATAGCCAGCTGGGTGATATAATCTCTCCCCAAAAAACCTCACCTAGGAGGCATCCTAGTCAGATACCTGAACCACCTCAACTGGCTTGTTTTGATTTGAAGGAGAATTCGCTCTACTCTGCAAATCTCTAAACTCCTCACTCTGTCTCAGGGAAATAATAATTATGAGCAGAATCAGTAACAAAGGCAACTCTTGGTGGAGCCCAACAGACACCAGCAATGGGTCAGACTCATTATTGGCAAAATGGACTAGGCTCTCTCTGTGGCTGTACGGGGACCGAATGGCCCATAACAGTGGGCCAGTTACCCCGTACTCCCAAATCACCCCCGAACAGGATCCCTTCTCCAAGTCCACAAAACACATGTAGACTTGTGGGCCATTCAGTAACTGTACAACTGCAGCGAGAGCTTGGTCCACATTGATGGCAACGAGTCAGACTTGTTTCCAGGGCTGCCCTTTGTCATAGATTCTATTCATAATTGTTAAGGACAGAATTTCTAGGCATAGGCTTCCACCTTGATGGCCTCAGAATTTCATGTCTGAATTTGCAGGTGATGTGGTCCTGTTAGCTTCATTGGCTGCTGCCTTCCAGCTTGCACTGGACTGGTTTGCAGCCAAGCGTGAAGCAGCAGGAATGAGAATTAGCACCTCTACATCTGAGGCCATGGTCCTCAGCTGGAAAAGGGCATCCACTCCTGGTCAGAGCGTTGGATGTAGTGGAGCAAGGCTACAGGTCATGAGGGAGATCTCCCTGGAGAAAGGCAGGTGAGTGTTGCAGGTAAATCCATGGGGAAGTAGGCGAGGATGTTACGCCTCGGTCTAGGGCTAGGGCGCAACACTAAAAGTTGACAGGTTTGCATACGGGTGAGGAATACAAGAGGGTTGTGGTCGGTGTACACAAGGATCGGGAAGCACTAGACCCAGGAGCTGATGAAGACGCGTGAAACTGGAGTTACAACTCTACTGAGACAGATTACAGGAAATAATGTGGAGCTGGTTTTCCTGCTGTAGTGTCTGGGATGAACTGGCAGACATTCTCAGATGCTGCCAGAGTGAAATTCACAGAAGATAAGATGATGACCAACAGGAGCACAAAGAGCCATCTGTAGCAGAAAACACCACAACACACCACAGCCTGCCAGAATCCTGACAAAAGCAGCTTTTAAAGATGATTTTACGCTTCATTGCGCAAATTTTCTTCAAGTTTATGATTAGTCAGATCAAACAGACACAAAATGAAGTAAATTCAAGTAATTTGAGGGCTTCGCTTTGCTTTGCTGGGAATTAAGCCTTGGCCAGAGAAAATCATCATGACTGAATGATAATGTAGGACAGATGAGGACAATCGTATTACTGGACCACATGTGTCTCAGGAGAACTTTTTTCCAGCAGGACTAGACATTAAATAATTTTCAAATCACAGCTGATGTTCAGCTATGACGTAAAGGTTCATTGTGTCCTTAGACCAGGTGTTGTGTTTGTGACTCCACCTGCAGGCCACTCTGACTCTCAGAAGATGTGTTTTTGTTAAACCTGCAGGTGAACTGAGGGCTGCTGCACATGTGCACGCGCGCACGCACACACACACACACAGATTTGTGCTCCTGACCTTAGATCAAAATGAAATGCTAATGATTTACATTATGGAGCTTTTGGTCCCCCACAGAGGGGTGACTTGATGCAATGAGAGTGTGATCAGTGATCAGGTTTAGTTTCCCATGACAGGAGTAAACACACACACACACACACACACACACACACACTGTGCTGAGTGTTAACAGATGTGTGTCCTCTGGCTGGCTGCTTGGCTCTCACTCCTCTGCAGGTCTGATTGCTGGGTGCAGAATTAATGCAGCGTGAAACTCAAGGATCGCTCAGAACAAACAGCAGAAAGCTTTAACCTCACATGGCAGGAGACATAATGAGTGCGGGATTGTGCAATGACATGCTGGTTGTTTCATAACTATTAACTATTCCACATTTATCCTGTTGTGGAGGGGATCAGAGGGACTTTATAGCATCTCTGTCTTTTTAACCATATTTACACCCATAAAATAGAGATTTGCTTCACTTTAATGAAGCCTCATTTGCAGGAGTTTTCCATGCTGGCATGAGATGCCCCCATGCCATCCCCATGCAATCCTCAGTAGAAACTCCATAACATGTTTTCAGCTTGAATCTAATCAAATGTGAGATCAGTGCCTGTTGCAGCTACTTTCAGTTACCTGTCATAAATAAGAGCTTAGAACATCCTGTTATCTGTGGCACAAATTATTTCTAACTATCCAAAAAAATCCAACAGCTGTCTTCAAAGTGTTTGATCAGCGATCAGCAGCTGGAAGTTGCTAAATCCAGTGCATGTCCACAAAACTGTCCTCCAGAACTTCAGTGCATCTTTTCCACAAAGTAGAAGCTGTTGTGAAATATTAAACTGATGAATTTTGCTCCAAAAACACCCCCGTCCAGGCCAGTGTGGCTGAACTTTGGATCTGAGGACAAGCACGTTGCTGGCCAACAGGATTCATTCATTTTTTTCCAACTCAGTGCTCGGTTTGTGTTTATCGAAATGCTTCTCATTAATCAGCTCACGCCTTCCCATCGAGGGTTAATGTTTGCCTCTTTTAATTGAAGCTGTGATGGTGGTGAAAGCAAACCCTCAGGTGTGTGCTACTTGACATTTTTCGATTAAAAGGTCATAAATAATAGTTAAAAAGTTTGCACATTTTAAGTCATGAAATTAATTTTACTCTTTGTTTGAAATCATTTCTCAGTAATGATTTAAATCCTTGGGTATTTTTCAGTTTGGGCTGATTCATTTACCACAAATGAACTCACTTGGTTCAGCTGGTCTGAGAACTGAACCTCTTGGACGCAGGTACCAAAATCAGATGATCCAACCCGTACTTGTGCTATTCTTGTAGCAACACCAGGCCCGCAGCTGTTTCAGCAAACCAGTGCCCACCCACACACTGCCAGAGTAGCGCAGGCCTCTCTGCGATCCTCGCCAAGCATTTAGTCCTGATGTGTCCAAATGCACATGCCGAGGACACGCTGGGCCGATGTGTTCAGAGGCAGCCCCAGCAGACCGCTGCACGGCTGAAAGCTGCACTCGGGAATGAGAAGCAATTCCTCAACAGCAGAACACAGACAGGTGACCGCTTACATCACATCCAAAGCTCTGCAGTTTACATTTAAAAAACAACTTTTGTGTGTTTTAGATGAATTTTCTGTGCCCACAACAGATGGAGCTGTATCCAATATTACGGCACTTTTCACGTGTAACTAAAACTGTAAATACACTTGCAGTAAAGAGTAAAACCTGCAGTGTGTTCCTTCCTCATCGTAACACAAACCCGACTTCACAGCTGAAGAGTAAAAACAAGCTGTTTGTTTTCTACTGTCACTGAAGACGAACTAACAACACTAAACAAAACCCAATGCCGCGCTTTCAGGGACGATCCCGAAGTGGGAAAACTGTGAAAGAGAGGTGCTCCGGGGGAAAATAGAAGACCTCACTTCCTGGCTCATTCTGTTTTCTTTTTTTTTTTTTGAACTCGCTCACTTATAAATTCCTGGGACATCGGCTGAGGCGAGGACAGAGGGTCTCTGACAGAGCGCCTCTGTTTCACTGCGATGTCTCTGTTGGCCTGCTGTGAAAGCAGATCAGGCCTGAGCTCCTTACCTGGGACGCTGAGACTCAGACAGAACAGGAGCAGG
>VUQJ01031095.1:0-10144 GCA_015108635.1 Andinoacara biseriatus
CAGTTTGTTTTTGATAATTTATGCTCCAAGTTGGTTTGTATTTTATTATTATTATTATTGTTATGAAACAAGCTTGTTTGAAATGTATTGACTGCTGTTTTAAAATAGTTTTTTTTTTTTTTTTTCATGTATGTGCGAGGATGTTTTTATAATATGATTTGTCAAACACTGGACTGGAGTGAGTTTTCCAACATTTCCAAGTTGAGAGATGTATTTGACAGACATAACTGCACAGACAACACCCGTTAGCACAGATGTGAGCTGACAAAGCACATCCTCCCCGCTGTACACGGGAGGGTGACTAACATGGCCGCCATCCTCCCTTTCAAAATAGGAGTCATTTGGTTATATGGAGTTAAGGCATTTCCTTTGTGCTGGTTAATTGCTTTTAGTGGGTGATGGGTTATATATAATAGGAATTATTTATTAGGGATTTCCTTCGAAATTGTTGTATGGCATAGACTGGTCACAGATTTTTTTTTTTCTTTTTTGGAAAAGAAAAACCATAAAGGGATACCACTTCACAGCTTCGAGTAGTTATCAGAATCACCTGGTATGTTCTTTCTATGGTAGAGCAGACATAACAGTTGCCTCTCATCACACCTACCACCACTTCTCAAACCAGATAAGAGATTTGCACTAGACTAATTTTGGTCTTACTCTATCAAAAGCAATATAATTCACTCGACACATATTTGAACCATAGTATCGGTCGTTTGTCCCCGCAGTGGGAATGTTGAGTAAATGGTAATATTTGACGTGTTTTACTTTGTTTTTCTATTCAAAGGTACAGAATTGGTTTTTAAATGCACACGACATCCACATATTGCTGTTCGTAGCAGGGTTCTATTTTTTTTTTTTCTTCTTCTTTTTTCTTTTTTTTAACCCAGCAGTACCCTGCGTATTAGTGTCCAGATTTGAGGGGCATTAAAACTGTTGTTTCCTCCTGTGATTGTTTTGGACAAATCAAGCAGCTCTTACAGATCTGAAGTGAGAGTGGGGATGTTATGAGGGAAGGAATCGTTCACCATGAGTCAGTTGTCTTCATCACACAGCCAACATGTTTAGAGATAAACAAAAATGCCAAAAGAGAAACCCAGCTGTCCACTGTCGTGCACACCTTACCCTTAAAAACACTGGTATTCATTTTGTCACTTTCGGTGATATTTTTTTGTGGGATGATACAAAAAAAAATGCTTTAAAATGAAACAAAAAATGAAAAAAGAAACCCAAATGCATCTTTTTTTTTTTTTGCTTTGTTTTGTTTTTGTTGGGGTTTTTTGGGGTCAATTAACAAACCATCATTGGCTACTTATGTAGAGAATCTGTATCCACCAAAATGTATCATACATCGTCCATTTTTCAATTACGGTCATTTACCAACAGCATTAATTACCGACCTAAACGTCATTCTATTTTTCTGATAAATAAGTGTAAATTTTTCAAAAATTCACAGAGAGCAAAACTTCGCCATTTTATCTGGATGTAGTAGCTTTCCTGTTTTCACCGCTTTGTGGTGTTGTTGAAAGATGTTGCGGTTTGTCTAAATATGTTGCGTGTTAGAGGAAGCATAAGTATGTGCCTTCTTGTAATCTCCTTGGTGAGCTTGTTATTATTGAGAAGCTGAAGCCAGCCAATTGTGTTTGCACTAAAACCAAATTGCTTTTGTGATGTAGACTATTTAAGCAAGCTTGTTGCGTCACTTTAACCGTACAGTATGCATGAGGGTGAAATTGGTAAGTCTAGGGCTAGAGCTCTCATCTGTTGACCTGTAAACCAGTGCAGCTTAGAGGATCTTGTGAATATATCTTGGCTTAGTTTCGCATTTAGTTTTCAAATTCCATCTCCTTACTCATCGAGTTCTTCACAACAGTTATAAACAAAATGAAATAAAAATAGAAAAAAAAAAAGAATCAAATAACACATACCATTATACCGATACAATACAGCTTTTACTTTCACATGCCACAGTTAGAGTTACACAACTGCAGAAGAGATATTCATTTTTCTGAATCCATGGGAATGCATGAGTATACGAGGTCGCCTCAAGACTATTGGTCAAATTAATTTAGGTTGTTTTTGAAGACTTGTATTTATTACATATTTTGTTGACATCTAAGAAAGGCCTACATGCTTTTGAGTCTTACAAATGCACCTTATTCATGTCAGTCCATGTGGGGGGAGAAAAAAAAAAGAAAAAAAAAAAAGGCTGGCAGTGTAATATCTCTGATTTAGCACCTTACTACACAGCATGTTTTCACTTTATGCCAGTTTAACTATTCTTCCATATGTATGATTTCAAAAATAAATCTCATTCTTTGTGAAATTGTTTCATGGGATGTGCCAAAGTTTGGAGGCGATCTCCCAAGTGTTTATGCTTATCATTTTCTTTTCCTCCTCCTTCAGTTATAGCAAGGGTATGTCAAAACTTTCCTATAACAGTGTGTGGAATCAATTTATCTCAGCAAACAGTATCATTACTTGCCATTTTACAATAAGCCCTGTATTTCACATATATTTACCAGTGATGTGTATTTGTTATTATAAAGAAAATAGCCGTAAAAGCTTCATTATGTTACATAATATTGTGACTTTTTTCGAAAAACTGTGAAGACTTATCTTGCATATACTTTATACAGAAGTATTAAGCCTTAATACAAAAGACTAAAAAAAGTGTGGAAGAATAAACTGATTGTTGCTAAGTAAGGATGATTTTTGTAAATGTTACCAGCACTTTTTTTGTAATTTTCACTCTCTGAGGTATTGTACAAGTTCAAGCTGTTTGTGAAGTTTGATTATGAAGGAATAAAAACTAGTACTTTCCTGTACTTCACAGAAAGTCTTTTTGCTGTTTTCTTTTTGTGCTCCTTTTCCCGGCATCTATGGACGTTTTCTGGTGAATGAATGCCCATAATAATAATAATAATGATAACACTGATAATCGTATCTACAAAGGGTGAAAGTCTATGCCAAAAGGCTTCCACAGACTCACATTTCACATCTGCGCTGCCACAAAGTGCAGTCTACCATCTAGTTAATCTTTTAAAACCAGATAGATATATAGATGAAATGCTTGGAGTAAATTTATTCAAATAAATTACCCGTCACAGCTAAAATTAAGCTCATAAATAATATTAGCCTGGTGTGTTGTGGTGTGTGTTGATTCCAAACACAGTTGGAAGTGACGAGATAATGAACAACAAGCTGGAATGTATCCCAGAATGCACTGTGCAGAAGGCAGGGAACACCCTGGACAAGCTGTCAGTTGGTTACAAATCTAACAATGATTAATAAACAGTCGCAGTCGTACTTAACACCTACAGACAATTCAAGAGTACAGTCCACTTGACTCACAAGTGTTTAGACTGTGGGAGGAAACTGGCAGAGTCAGTGTAGAAAGAACCACAGGGATGGTTTCAGCAGGAACTAAAGAACAGGTTTGTCCCATTGCAAGGTGTGTTTTTTTACCCCCGGGGCTGCTGCAAAGTACATCATATGGCTTCAAAAAAGCCACAAATGATTCTTAGATATGTCCAAATCAAACTTGTTGGTTTGCTCAGCTGATCTGGCCCAGAGCTTTGTGTGTGGACTAAGAACAACCAGAGTAAGCTCAATATGAGGGTTTATTGATACTCATATTAAGACTATGTGCTGCAAACCAGCAGTAAGTAGTAAGTGGTACTCCTATTCCCCCAGCTAAAAAGAAAAAATTCCCAACTGCGACAAAAGAAAAAAAAGTACTTAAATAAGACTCATTAACAGATTATCAGATTTCTTTATACAGCCTGATAATATGACAGGTGTGATCTGGCAAACACGTTACGCAGCTAGAGGAGACGGAGGGGAAGACAATGAAGATATTGTGTGTTGTGTAAGTATTCTATGACTGCATTCAAGGTGGTTTTATTCAGCTGAATTAATTATTGTTTTATGATTTCAGAAAAAACTTGTCTAAGGAGAAACATTGCCTTACTGCCTTTGCATTTTATTCCCCTTCTTTGTATGGCTACACCCACGCTCTCAATATAAATAGGGAAATTTCCCCTAAAATGAATTGCCCTTTCTTTAATTCATATTTTTCAATCATTTAAAAATGAATCACTTGTTTATGTGAACTAACTAAAATGCATGACACACAAATCAGCAGTGTTTCATTAAAATTGATTTAAGACAGTGAGCAAAGAGTTCTGTATCTGTCCACTTTATTAGCAACTATATGAACACTTTAATAACATTTCTTATTTTAAATGCACTGGACAAATATTCTTTACGTTGTCAGGGTCTTACTGTGCTTTGTGATAAGGTGTTGTACTACGTTTTACAATAAAATAGAGGAACAATAACATTTAAGTTACAATATAGTCTACAGTAATACACCATCATTCTGTAATGTATCAACATCTCTTTCAGGAACTAACCATACAGGTAGCAGGTCTCACTGTGTTAAAGCATTAAGTTCAATATAGCAGTACACTAACTGGGTGTTTGCGATGGTCATTTGTCCCACTTGGGACAGGATGATCCTTCGTTTTTGTCACAGTACTCCGATAAGATTTAAAGCTCGTTTGAGCTTTAAACACACCTCACTGAGAAACGCGCAGTGGGAGCGCTTTCGCAGAGCTGATCTATTTTTCACCCTGTAGGCTACTGGCGCCCCCTGCTGTCAGCATTCAGTATCTCAGGCTAAGTAGGGGATTGGAACCAGATTGTACTTTGAAACTTGCGTATGCCTGTTTAATGCCGTCTTACCTTTAATGTGACTTTTCATTGGGTTAAAAAAAAAAAAAAGTCCAGTCTTTTTTTTAAACATCCATTTACCTGCTGAGTGTACCCTAAGCCTTCTCTCTCGCTGTAATACTTAATATGCTACGTTATACTATGTCTTAACACAATATAGGATTTAGTATTTAGGAAAAAAGTGGAATTTTTCCCCCCTACATAATGCTGCCCGACTGCAGATATGACTAATCAAGAAAGAATTCATCTACTTAACATGAGCCACACCTTGTAATCGTGTTTGCCATTTAGTTTGGCTAAGCACAACCAAATTTAATAAGAAAACTTATGAGGGGTGTGAAAATAGATTTTCATTCAGATGGTGTCAGAGATGCACGGTAGCTCTTCTATAATTTTCTACTAGATTTTAGGGCAATATAGTTCTAAGTAAATTCTTATGTATCAAACTAAATTTTACATTATATGTATCCACATTTCCCCTGCTGTTTGAATAACTAAAACTGCAATATTGACAATTTAGATATGCTGTGAAAGATAACCTAGAAAGAAAACCCTCAGTAACTAAATACAAATTAGTTTGTGCTACTAACATTTTAAGTGGTATAACAGAGGAGTATTCGTTCTACTCTACAATCCTAGAAGTGGCCACGGTCAAACCCAGAAAGGCTCAGGGAGAGATAAGCATGAGTAAATATAGCAGTTGGGTGTAATCCACTTCGTGCATTTCATTATCCGAGTGAGTGTTCATCCAATGCTATAACAGTGTAGGAGACAGTAGACATCAATTGTTTAGTTTGTTCCCCAGAATAAATTTATTCAAATTGGGACCATACAAACCTAGTGAATGACAGGAGGAGGTATCATCTTTTTAAACAGGAATGACATTGGTAAACAGGGTGTGGAACGTTTAAAATCAAAGATGCACAACGTACAGCCATCTCTCACTATTGGTGAGATGTTTGTTCCCATAAATAAGGCAGAACGCAGAGTCCGTAGAAATGGAAAGTTATTACATTTAGCCAAATTGGACAGTGATGTGACAATGTGAAGAATTAGATGACCTTCTTCAGCTCATCGTACAACACCAGTACGAAGGCGCCGCCCATGCCTCTGAGCACATTGGACCAAGCTCCCTTGAAGAAAGCCTTACTACCTTCATCACGTGCGATCTTGCGCCAGCAATCCATGGTCCCACTGTACATGATTTCAGCTAAGGAAGGAAAGAAAAAAAAATTTACATATGAAATAAAATCTAATGTACAGAAAAACTATAATTTCAAGATCTGGTTCTCAGTGATGTGCGTCAGGCATATTATTACAAATCAACGTACCTCCTTTACGTCCGGACTGCATCATCATACGTCTACGGACAGTATCGAAGGGGTATGAAGTCAGACCAGCAACAGCTGTCACAGTCTGCGCAATCATCCAGCTCACCACTATATGGGTGTTCTTGGGGTCTGGAAGCATACCTGCAAGCACAGAAGGGAAAAAAATTACAAACCTGGTAGATGCAAATCAAATCAGTGATCAGTGTGAAATAAACATACCCTTAGCTGTGTCATAGATGCCGAAGTATGCAGCCCTGTAGATAATGATGCCCTGCACAGACACATTGAAGCCCTGGTACAATCCTTTCAAACCATCAGACCTGAAGATCTTGACCAGGCAGTCACCCAGACCTGTGAACTCTCTCCCAGCTCCGGCCTTTCCCACGTCAGCTGCCAGACGGGTACGGGCGAAGTCGAGGGGGTACACGAAACAGAGGGAGGTGGCTCCGGCAGCACCACCAGAGGCCAGGTTACCAGCAAAGTACCTCCAGAACTGCGTGCGCTTGTCGACGCCATCAAGGAAGATCTTCTTGTACTTGTCCTTGAAGGCGAAGTTGAGGGCCTGGGTGGGGAAATATCTGATGACATTGGCAAGGTTACCTCTCCAGAAGGAAAGGACTCCCTGCTCCTTGGGGATACGGACAACGCAGTCCATGATACCCTTGTACTGCTTGTCAGCTGTGATCTGCTTGCTGGCATGCTGGACCTAAATATAACACAAGACACAAAATAGATATAATAATTAAAATAAGAAAGCCAATAAACTGTTTTACAATGACAATGCTAACGTCCCCTTGTTGTGACCTTGAAGGTATATAAAAAAAAAGCTAAATGCACATAGCTGTAATTTTAACCGGGCTTTTGGCAATTAACAATAATGATTGCTGTGCTGAATTCTGATCTGACACCGGCTAATTTGAAGCTGATCAACCACCTCTTAACTTCATCATCCTAATAGAGTAAGACAGTCAGTGGTCACTAAATACAATGATTACTAATTGCAGGGCGTAACACAACGTCGTTTTGCAGGCTAAACAAGAAAAGAAGCAATACTTGCTGACCCGGCTGTAATTGACTGCCACCCGGGCTTTAGCGTAGCAGTCGTGCTAAATGCTGGCTAACATCCGGGGGTATACGGGCCACCGAAATGATTCACCGCCAATTTATTGCGAGAATAGAACAATCAAGTTAACCTCATGTAACTACACATGAAATACTAGCACTTTAAATAAATCTGAGACGCTACCGGCTGTTAATACAAAATGTCCCCGTTTGACGACAACTATTTGTCCTTTGTTAGCTACGCCGGCTAAGGTTAACGTGTAATAAAGCTAGCGTTAGCAGCCCGGCTCGTGTAGGTCATTTCCCCATCCTGCGATGACCTCAAATCCTTGAAGCAGTCACTCCTTTACGAGTTTCACAGTTTCTACATAAATATAATAATAAAATGAAGACGCTATAACTCTGAGTTTAACTATGTGATACGCTAGCATTGAGAAATAATGTTTTAAATGGTCCTTGGTAAAGATTACACGAGCTAGCCGGCTAGCGGCTTCCGCAAGTCAATAGTATTACCTGAAGGAGAAGCTTCACTCTCTCGATAGGGGCGACGGCTGTTTTAGAGATGGCAGCGGAAATACCACCGGCCAAGAAATCCTTGGCGAACGAAACAACTTGATCACTCATATTGCGATGTTCTTGATGTGCCTTTCAGGTAACCAGCAAATGCAATAACGCCCCTCTGCCCTCTGCGGCTGATGGCCTGCACCGACAAAATGGCCGATTGTGTAGCTGCAGTGGGGATTTATTTTACATGTTAGATCGCGATACTACACGAGAACTAACCCCCCCTCAACTCACGAACCGCTCCGCCAATTAAACGGTTCAGATTGTGTTGTCGTCACTTTACGTAGGTTTCTCGACCTCAGGCGAGTAATTCCTGAATTATAATTAAATTCACGTGAAGTGATTTAATTTTGTCCGAAAACCAAGCGAGACACTGCGTGGGCTGGTTTCCTCTTTGGTTTCCCGGTCAGAATCACCACCATGGGTAAAGAGACAGTTGAAGTTGCAAATTCATGATCATTTGTCACAGATCTCGTTCAACCAAGGACCTTACAGATGCGTAATCCCTATAATTACTGACGATTTATATTCGGTTATTGAACAACTCTTAGCACAGCCCCTATTGCTTTTCAGTGGGATATGCAGGCCCACGCCACTCCATCAACAGAGGTTTTCACACTCTAGTTTTACCCTGGTCTATAGATGTCAACTAAGCAGTTAATTGCTGCCCTAGCCTGTGGATATTTCTACAGATACCGCGCAGGGTCAACTGGGATGATATTAGATGTTACGTGTTTGATCTTTAATCTTCAAAATGGACTTAAGCGGCATACTGCGATCACGCCTACGCATGCGCTTGTATGTGTGTGTGTGAGTCACTGTGCGACAATGCTGCAAATAAATATTTAAACTTATCCAGTGGACATAATCACATATGTACACCAGAGGGCGGCAGAAGACTTGGCATCACCATATCTATCTATCTATCTATCTATCTATCTATCTATCTATCTGTGTTACTGGTTCATGATTTTCTGACAATTTATGAAGCCAGTTGATAGCTCTTTTTATAAAACCATAACATCAGGTACACTGAACATATATGATTAGCTATCTTTGAGTATTTGGATCTGTAACCTGCACAGTTCTTACCTCATGTGCAGTGTTGCCCACAGGGAGGTGCTGCTGTGATGCTGTGTTGCCACGCACAGCAGTCAGTGTCCAGCCTTCTCTAAGAAATCCTGCCATACACCAGCTTCTGAAGGTAAATGAACCAACTTGGTACTGATGTGAGAAAATATTTGCTTATTCAAAATTTAATTTATGTTAGTAACACCTGAAGCACCCCGGAAAAAAACGTTTAGTTTAAGTGGAAGGTCTTGTGTCGCCCTGTGATTTTTACAGTTCCTTTTTAAATGCTTTGTTTGGTTGCATGTGTATTTTAATGCCAATCACTGTCCACTTGTATTTCTTGCTGCCACTTGAGAATACAGTTAAACAGGATGTGTAAATTAATCCATTAATTCCTCTGATTTTAATTACAGTAAGAACAGCAGGTCAATTGCATGCACGTTGCAATTTTAAATTGCTTTTGTTCTGCCTTATTGAGAGGCAGCTGTGGGTGTATTTAATCATATTTTGAGAGCAATATTTTAAAAACTGGTAGGCTTGTGAACTTCATGAAACTGCAAACAAATGCCTTAAAGTTAAAAAAAAAAAAAGTCAGTGAGCAACTTATAAAAAAAGATGACTCAGATTTTATACCAAAACCTTCCCAGATGTTTTTTTTTTTTCTTTCTTTTTTTCAGAAGCTGTGAAACAATGACAAGTGTTATGTGAAAGAGAGGATATAATGAAATGGAGAATGTAATTATTGTTTGCAACAACAAACAAAAGGGGGGAAATCGCCTTAGAGTCACAGGTGAGTACTTTCATTTAAGTATTTCTTATTCCTGTATTCCTCTGTGGATAACCATATTTCTCCCCACAGATCAGCTACAGCACTGGAACAAATTAAGATCTCACAGTTCCACTCCTGCTATAAATTGATATGAATGGGGAAAACGCTGAAGTGCAGACTATAGTCTCAAAGCAAAGGATGGGACCTGTTTAATTTAAGGCAGCTGTGGAGGAAAAATAACCAATTTATAACCATGGACATTTGGTCCAAATGGAAACAAAGCAGAGGCTTCTTCAGATTTCAACTAAATGCGTCCTGGCATGGCACAAAAGCCTATTATAAGCTTCAAGGTCGAAGGCATTCATGTTCATTCGGTGGAGATTTGCTTTGAACACAACAAGATACGAAGAGTTCAGTGGGTTCGCAGCATGGTGGTAACTTTTCTGGTTATAATGCTGTACTGATATGTAAACTCAATAGCTCAATGCACTTTCTGTTGTCCATAAAGTTGGTGCCCGGATTTTCCTTCTGCAACCCAGCTGTTCTCCCACTGGAAACATTTTCACATCCCTATGGGCATATTCGCTCGTTGCGCGGGCCAATCACGTTG
>VUQJ01031097.1:9566-27234 GCA_015108635.1 Andinoacara biseriatus
GGGTTTGGTTCCTCCCCCCCCCCCCCCCCCTCAAATAACTATAAGCAACCAATTTGGGACTTTTGGCAAAGCTGATCTAAAAACTCAAAGAAGCAGCATAAACAGCAAAAGCAATCCACAGGTATCAAAATTATATTTGAACTGCATATATTTGTAACTAATTAAACTGGGATAAATAAACTGAGTTGATCTTTTTTTTTTTCTTTTTTGCACACAAAAATTATTCATGCATGCATCACTGATCCTGCTGTGATTTAGAATAATATCCAAAGAAATGGATCAACATCTAGTTTTTGCTTTGTTGCAATGAGTTCAATGTAAGACTGAGAAATGCTCATACAGTCTAGAACTCCAATGATAATGATAATTTATTATAACATGAGAAAATAGCAGCAGGTTCTGAGATTTTTGAACACAAAACCAGAGAGAAAATCTATAATAGTTCTGATTTTCTGTTGTTAAACTAAGCGACCTTGCTATCTCACCTCTTTTGGGGAGAGGATCGAGATGAAGTCCTCATAGATTTGACGGACTTTCTCCTCCACCACAGTCTTGTTCGTCTCCTTTTTGAGCTCCTCGCAGGCGAGCCAGAACATCATGTTCTCCTCACTGAACTCTGTTCTCAGGAACTGCCTGAAGCAGCTTCGCCCGGCTGCACTTTTCATCACCTTTTCAAATGACGTTGCCCAGGAGCGAGCCTCTTCCAGAGTAGGCTTCGGGCTGAAAAATAAAAGAATAATAGATGTGCTGGTACTGACTCACTGAATTTGCACAGCAATGTCAAATATTCTGTATCGCTGAACTGTTTCTTGGGGGGGCGTCACATTACCTTTCTTCACAATTCGTGGTTTTCTCCGTCCTGCTCTCAAACGTGGATCTTTGTATTGTTTCATCTTCATTTCTAACAGTCAAACTGGAAGACAAATAACAGGGAGAGCTTTGGTGTATGTCGTCTGTCACCTGGTTTTCATTTTTCCACCCTGCAACTGGAGCTAGGCCTTCAAAAAACATCTCCGAATCTTTCGGTGTGAATGTTTCTGAAGAGCAATATTGTGTGATGTTTGCTGCATTACATCTGCAAAACTACAGTATTTATAATACACCGCATGGCCAAACACATGTAGGCAAAATCCTACAGGCTTTACACAAAGCTGGTCACAAGATCAAACTGAGCAGTGCTTCCATGCATTTACATCACTATTTCCAATATTACTTGTGAACATTTATTTTTCACATATTTGTAAAAGCTAACCGAAGAGTCGCTTGAGGTTACATTTTGCTGAAGCACAAAAGGAGACATGAAAACACACGATAACCTACACCCAGCTATACATACGTAGCTCTGGGCTGTATGTGCTCGATGTGCCATCCAAGAGGTTTGCGGTGCAGTTTTGCAGAGTGAAACTGTAGTTTTTTGGGGGTTTTTTTGCCCATTACTCAGCTCTTATTTGCAGATACAGTAAGAAGGTTTTCACAGGACGTTATGCAATCCTGTGAAAAACAAAGTACACCTGCAATGCTTCCATAGGAATGAAGAGGGTAATCAAATGCACTCGATTAACTGATCATCAGCAAGTGTGAGCATCTCCATGAAAGCAGAGATTTTGGCAGTTTGCTGGTCTGGAGCATTCAGGTGTGTGCTAACACAAGGCCAAAATCTTCCCAGGAGTGGAAATTCCAGCAAATTTACCCCAAGGTCAGACTGCAAAAAATCCAAGAGCTACATCTCTGATTCTACAAGCCTCGGTTAGCGTGTTAAATGCTAAAGTTCATGACAGCACAATTAGAAAAATACTGAACAACTATGGCTGTTTTGTCACGAGAAAGCCGCTTTTATCTTAAAAAATAATGTGGACACATGGATTAGGTTTGCAAAGTCGCAACTGAACCAACCACAAGGCTTCTGGAACGTTATCCTTTGGACAGATGAGCCCAAAGTGGAGAAGTCTGGCCATGTCATGTTTGGTAAAAAACAAACAAACCGCATAGCTGCACAAACACCTCATACCTACTGTCAGCACAGAGGTGGAGGGGTGATGATTTGGGCTTGTTTTGCAGCGTCAGGACCTGAGGGGTATACTATGAACGAAATTGAACACAGTCCGGCCTTCTTTGGATCAGCTGGCTTGGCAAAACCTAAAAACCCAGTTGGAGATAATGGGTATTATGACAGTAGTTATCTTTTTTTTCTTTTCTGTAAAGCCAGGCTCAGCTCCACGCTCTGTGCATGCTCACATAAAAACGAGCATTTTGCGGGTAATGTGACTCTTCTCCACATTAAATGATCCTTGTGAGTACCGCCTACTCCAATCACAGATATAATCTGATGATGATGATAAAATGGTGATGATTAAAAATCGATAAAGAATTTAAACAAAAACACACAACAGTATAATGCAACACTGTTGCAAATAAGACAAAGGATGAATGCTGCAGAAGACTGTTAATCTGGTGATTTAGTGCACAGAGCAGTAAAAATAAACATTTTAATTCAAGTTATTTTATCGCTGAGTGCACTCTCAGTGCTGCTGCTTATTTCTACAGTGACGACTGCAATATCCTGAAAATCCTGATAATATAGACACATAATCAAACGATAATCAAAACTAGGAAAAACCCTTAACAGCCCAAAAACTAAAAACCCTGGGTCCAAGACCCAGGGACCATGACATTCCTTCTGACTCCCAAAATAACGACCATGGTGGTGGCCAATATGCAAACCTCGAGGCCTCAAAACTCAGAGTCCAAAAGCAATGTGTCGATTCTTATGTCCATATTTCTATAGTGTATGTTCAGGAGCAATGTTTTCTGTGGGAGAAAATAACTCCTTTTGACTTTGCTGACCTTTTACATGCATAGGGACAGTGAAATACCCAAAAGGCATTATATGGACCTTAAAAAGAAAAAGCAGCAAACAATATAAAAATTGAGGTAACACTGGTGTAATATAACTTATATGGGCAAGAATAAAGTATACATACCATATAGTGTAAACTGAGATAATATCAAAACCCAGAAATAAAGTTTCATCGCATACAAACTGCAGTCTAAAAGTCAATTGCAAACATTAATTTCCCACATTGTGGTGTAGCCGGATCACTACGTATTCTATATGAAGTTTCTTCCCAATTTGAAATGAGAGCACATTTAACACCGATTCGCTCTGATCCACTGGGAATGTTTGCGTAAATAGTATAGTGTATCAACTGTCCAGCTCATCCTGTGGGTCTCACCTGTGTGGAATTAAACTGTTCCCTCTGCCTGAAGTAGCAGCTGGCTGTAGACTAATTGGTTCAGGTGAGAGTCCATTGTGAGCCATCCCATCTGGGAATGCAGCGTTTGAAGCCGTGCAACAATTAAATTGAAGTCATATAGATGTAGAGTAAAAAGGTGTTACTCATCCCCACCGGAGTGAATTATCGCGGTCATGTTCTGTACACAACATGTTGGCTGTCCTCAGAGGAAGCAGAAGCAAATGGTTGATAATTCCAAAACAGGTTAAAACCCCTGAGGCCTCCGTCCAACCAGAGCCGGCACAGGTCACGGGACCGCTGAGTTTCTGTTTTTCTGCAATGGTGTGTGGGCAGCGGTGATGGTGAATGAGTGGGAGGATGGAGAAGGGAGGTGCATCTGTTGCTGAGCTGCTACTACAACATGCATCTAATTTTATTCCAGACTAATGCGGAAACAATTAGATTTTTATTTGATTTAACGTTTTCTGGTTTGTGTTTTATGTCCCTGCAAATTAAAGAGCATTGTTCGGACAACGCAAGACATTTGGAGACATAAACTTTTGCTCTGGGAGCATTTTCTTCATGATTTGCTGATAATCTGTGGCAGGGGTTTGGGACCAGGGACCACTTAAAGAGGACCGACTACTCCTAAAACCAGTTAAAAATTCATGTTCACTAATATTTATAATCTTGTCATCGGCACTACTTGCATTCTAAAACTTTTCAAGCTATATACTCCAGACATGTCATGTTATGGTTCACGATCATATAAGAGCTTACATAACTGCAAAGATTTAAAAAAGAGAGAAGTCTGAATTTGATCCACCGAGCAGTCCCATCTAGAAAGTATCTGACTGGCAGCAGCTTCATTTTTCACCATGACAATGATCCCAAACACACTGCCAATGCAGTTGAAGCATATCTTGATAGAAATACACACAATGGGACACCATCAGTGATGGATTGGCCTCCCCAGACCTCAACATTATTGAAGCAGTGTGGGATCAGCTTGACAGAGGATGGAAAAAAATGGCAACCAACATTCAACAAGGAGCGTTGAGTGTCTTTCAAAAAGCCTGGAGAACTATTCCTGATGACTGCTTAAAGGAATTAAAAGAAAGTTGCCTCATAGAGTTCAGCCTATGTTGGAGAATAAAGGTGCTCATACCAAATATGGACTTTCAAGCTTGTTAGATTTGCAGAAACTCTGTTTTTGGCTTATGCACTGTATTGGCTGTAGCTCAGGAGGTAGAGCAGGTCACCCACTGATCGGAAGGTCGGTGGTTCGATTCCTGGCTGCATGCCAATGTGTCCTTGGGCAAGATACTTAACCCCAAGTTGCTCTCCGACGCGTTGGAGTATGAATGTGTGTGAATGTTAGCTAATTAAAGCACTTAAGCTTAGTTACAAATGGAAGTCCTTGTATGAATGGGTGTGAATGAGGTAAATATAAACGTGTTGTATAAGTGCTCAGATAGAGTAGAAAAGCGCTATATAAGAACTAGTCCATTTACCATTTTTATGTTTGCACATGTTTCAATAAATATTGCACCGAATTCCCATTTCCTAGCAAAATATAAAGAAACAAGGGGTCTCTCAGGACTTTTGCACACTACTGTAAACAGCTCCCATCTGTAGATATACACTTTTAATTATTTTAACACACTGTTGCAATTGATGGCAAATTATCATGTAGACCCCTTGGCTATGGGCTGTAGACCCCACAGTTCTATAGGGAAATGATTTAATTAAAGTGATGGTGAGTCTGCTTACTTGGCAGTCAGTAAAGTCAGTGTTACATCAGTAGACTTTACTGTTTAATCTAGCATAAATGATAAAAAATACTATCATAGTCTGTGTGATCTATGCGACAGAATCGTCACCAACCATAAATATACAGGTAGTAGAGTCCTAAACCTGGAAGGTTTTAAGTTTGGGTATTTTTTTTTTTTTAATCAGCTGCTTAACATCTGAACCTCTGCCTTCCCTCGTGTCTGTTGGAGGCTATATGTGACGCATTTTGTGGCACTCTGACTTATTATAGAACATGAGTGCATTATTTAAACTCGTCATTTCTTTGTATTTCCTGTTTACCGGCAAAACAGTGGCATATTTTTATTTCTTTTTAATGTCAACTTCATTTCCTGTGTATATTTCATTGGTTTTAAAAGGAATATGCTGTTACTCTTATTGTTGCTCCACTCAGTAAGCATCTATTGTATTCACATATCATGCATTATTGAAGATAAGCTTTCACTCTACTTTTAATTTCCAGTTGGATGCTTTTTTTTACTTGCTTTAGTGCAAGTAGTTTGTTTCCACTCAGCAGCTGCATCTTTGCTGCAGATAATAAACTACACTGTATCTTCTGGCTGTTTGGAGCCTTCTGCAGATGTTTTGGGAGTAGTGCCCTTAGTGACCCTAAAACAAAACACAACCACAGGCAATACAGATAAAGTAATAAGCTACAATTAAAACAAATACTAAACTTGTGTGAATACAAAAACTCGACCCCTGTGGTACGGGCTTGTGGCACCCTCCAGCTCCACTGGCGTACGGCTTTGGAACAGATGCCGCAGATGAACAGACGTGAATTGAGTGAGGAAAGTGGTAATCAAAGCAGCAGCACATTGAGGAGCAGTGACAGCATCTTGTGCTCCTATACCTAGCTGAAGGCAACATGCTTCCCTTTCTAACGCCATGTAAAATCTCTCTCCTTGCACACACATTAGGCCAAATATCCACTGCTTGCTTTTAGTAAATCCCACAGTCTTATCACCTGAAATCCATCAGGCCTCGTGAAACCAATGAAATTTAAGGAAATGTAATTAATGAGACGACTTAATAAACCGTGATTATGATGCGTGAAACCTTAATCTTTAATGTGTCCTGTGATTGGATGGGCTCATACTCTCCTAACGCCTCCCCGTAACACCCAATATGCGTGCCTTGGAGCACATCCTTCCTAGCTCCAGCCCTGATGTGTGGGATTCAGTGGAGCGTTTCTTCTTACCAGGAACAGCTACAACAGCAGCACCAGCAGAAGCAGCAGGCATTCGAGGCGTTGGTGGGGGTGTTTCCCATACTGTGGCGCGCTTGGAGGACACTGGCAGCTGCTTCTTGATGAACCTGCATCTGTCTCTTGCGCATCTCCACCCGCTCTGAGCCCATGGACTGAAAGCAGAAGACCACAGTGAGAGAGCTGCGCGAAAAGGAGGGGGGGGGGGGGGGGTTACTGGAAGATCATTACCGCATTAAGAGGAAGCATCACACGCAAACATCACAGTCCAAGAAATCGCAAGAGATTAGAGATCTGACAGTAGGCGTGCAGCTCTAAGGAGGATCGAGGGGGGGAAAAAAAGAGAGGAAACCTAAATGATAAGGCAATAAAACCTCGATGAATCTCGTCATGAAATCCATGCATGCTAAATTGAAACTACCTGAGGTGAATAAACGTGTCTTGCGGAATGCACGACCACGATCTGGATGCGAGGGGTAAACTTCTGCACAGTGAAACAGCGATCGGCTTTTTTTTTTTAAGATATATGATTGTAAACAGCTCGACAAGCCAGTGTATTTTTTTTAAACCACGGGTTTATTGGATTATGCTGAATGTAACAAAACCCAAATGTGATGAGCAACAACCCCCCCTCCTTTCTCTCCCATCTCCCCTCTCTGTCTGTGAGGGATGAGCAGTAATGATAGCGACAAGGCGTTACTCGTGGACCGCAGCAATCGCATCCTCCGAATGATACACGATACAAGAAAAACAGTCTCCCCGCAGCAAGCAGCCATTTGTAAGAACATAATGAAATCATTCGATCAGAATTGGTGAGAATCTCATGTCCACTCAGATTATTTTATCTCTTTAAAGGTAAAAAGAAGCAGATCCACTAATATTTACGTTCGATTAATGCTCGATGGTTTGTTTGTTTTTTAGCACAGATCACAGAGTGCACCAAATTGCCCAAAATGAATTAGAATATTTCTGATTGCTGGAACATCCAGATAAGGATACCCCAGCCTCACTGGACCCTGAAATTACCCGCCTTATTTTCCAAAAAAAAAAAGAAAAAAAGCAGAGAGGAAAAAAAAAAAGATTCACACACTCGTGCTTCCAGTCATTTTTAAAAGGCTCACACTGTTAAAACACACACACATATATACATAAAAAAAAAATGTGTACTCACTGTGTCACCATGAATGCCAGAATACAGGTGATTTTTTTTTTTGGCTCGATCACATCCGTCTGCCTCGGTTTGACACAAACCAGTTGGTTCCCTCTACGCGCATGCGTTTCCTGCAAGTGTGAAAAGATTTTTCTGCGTCCGTGCATTAACTGCCAGAACACAATGTGCGCTGCCTGTTTCAGCAATGGCTTCTCGACAGATGGGCCAGGAAGTCTATTGCATGGCACAGAAAATCAAGAGATTTTTTTTTTTTTGTAAATTATTATTGATGCTTTTGGAAATAAGCAGCCGTTGATGATATGTAATCAATAAACTTTCTGCAACTGGGACCATTTCTGTTCTGAATTAAATGATCACGAAATATTATATAGTCTCAACTTAATGCTCCAGCTAAACCTCATTAGCCATCATTCGTAATCTCTTTGTAAATATAGAAATGTATCAATTCTACAAGGTTCGTTTTGGGCTTCTGTAGCTGCCGAGCTGTCAGTGGTGATAGATTTTTAAGACGCTGTGGACGTCACGACCCTGACTAATTTAATCAAACATCTGGAAGACCCGTGTGCTTAGTGTGGTCAGCAACACTTGAATCCACCAGAGGGCAGTGGTGTTCTATTTAAATATGAGGGGCTGACGTGAGACCCCCCCCCCCCCCCAATGAGGGCAAGTCAGGAAAACTACAATTTGATTAAGTGACTGTTAAGCAAACAGAATCTGAATAATAAAAAGCAACCCCTGCACATCTTTAGTCACAGCCAGGATTTTGGATCAGTTTTTAGCTCTGTCAGTATACTTCAGGTTTTTATTTTTTATTTTTTGTAAGGGAAATACATGGATAAATTAGAGTTGAATATAGAATATGTCAAATTATATTTTACAGTGCTGTAAAAAAAAGTATTCGCCCCTCCGTGACTCCTTTGTTCTTTTTTGCATATTTGTCACACATGTTTCAGATCATCACACAATTTTTTTTTTATATTAGACAACGATAATCTGAGTAAATGGAAAATGCAGTATTTAAATGATGATTTAATTTATTAAGGGAAAGGGTTATCCAAACCTACCTGGCTCTGTGTGAAAAAGTAATTGCCCCCTAAATGTAATAACTGGTTGTGCCACCCTTGGCAGCAAAAACTGAAATCAGTTGTTTGTAATAACTGCCAATGCGTCTTTCACATCACTGTGGAGGAACTCTGGCTCACTCTTCCTAGCAGAATTCTTTTAATTCAGCCACACTGGATGATTATCCAGTATGAAAAGCCTGTTTAAGGTCATAACAAAGCATCTCACTAGGATTTGGGTCCAGATTTTGCCACTCTGAAATCTTCATTTTTGTTTTTTGTTTTTGTTTTGTTATGGAGCCATTCAGAGGTGGACTTGCTGGTGTGTTTCAGATTATTGTTTTGCTGCATAACTCGAGTCTAACTGGGCTCTGGATGAGGCTGGGGTTGTGCGTTCTTCTGCTCTTGAACCAGAGATTGTTTGCATGCACGGCGAATGTGTTAACCATCATACCATTATGGACCTAAAAGTTCATGTATAAATACGAATTTCAGTAATAGCTTTTCCTGTCACATTTATCCTCTCATGGTGAATCAGCTCCACCTCCAACAGCAATGAAATACTGTGCTATTTATACTTTAAGTGAAGGTTCTGAATGGCTCTTTCAACACTGGGATTCTGTTTTCTTTGATTTATTCACTGACAGACATTAAATACAGCGTCCAAGAAGACTTAAAAAAAAGGCTTAAATAGCAGTTTGAGTCATCAAAAGCAGATTGCCTGAGGTAATACATAGAAGACAGTTTTTATGTCCACAGTTGTACTTTTTGAAGTTGTGGACACCAATTTAAAGGATTAAATCTATTCTGGAGGCTGTTTTAGACAACAGCCTTTTATGCTGTATTACACTGAAGTATTTCATAATCTGACCAGAAGAGAATATTTCACTAGAGCAGAGTCACATTCAGCAGCAACCTTACAGGATAAAATAATGAAGCCAAACCAGAAGGGCCCATCAAAAAAACTGCAGTTTCTCAGTTGCACACTTGAGGCTGGCTCCAAAAATCTAAGTGACTCAATTTTGATGGATTCCCATGTCAAAATATGGAACTGTAGATCAGAAACAAGCATATTTATGGCCTCGCACAGGTAAGCACAACTATATAGTCTCGACACAGGAGGCTGGAGCTGGCAACTGTCTCTTAGACCTCAAATCAGGTAATTCAAATTACTAAAACTCTTTGGGCTTATCATTGTGAGAGTCCTTTGTGGAGCATTTTAATACAATTAAACCACATGGATAAAATTACTGGAGCACACCTCTTAATATTAGAATTCAGCTGTTTTCATTCTTATTGCTGCAAGTGTATAAAATCAAACAGCTAGCCATGCAGTCTGCCTTTACAAACATTTGTGAAACAATGGCTCGCTCTAAATGTCTCACTGAATTTAAGTACGGAGCTGCAATAGGATGCTACCGATGCAACGAGTAAGTTTGTGAAATTTCTACCCTCCTAGATATTCTGCAATCAGTTTTAAGTGTTATGATTGCAAAGCGGAAATGTTCAGGAACCACAGCAAAGTGGCAGACCACGTCAGCATCGCCTGCACTCTGCTGACTCAGTAACTGCAGATCTCCTCTCGCATTAACATCAGCACAAAAACTGTGCACTGTGAGCTTCATGGCCGAGCAGCTCCTGTAGCTGTAATGTACAGATGGCCCAGCTCTTTTGTCTATATAGTGTGTCTGGCAAATAATATATCTTGCCCTTCAGGTAATTTGAAGCCTGTGGATCAGTTTTAGTGAGTGGAATTTTATAATTTTATTTGTATGTTGCTCTAATTAGTTGTGTCTGTGCATCGAGGGATGCAGCCTGCTAACCCAGCTCGCGAGCATTACCTGATCATTTGCCGGTATAACTTAAATAAGATCATCCAAATATGATCACCTGTGTCACCTATGAAGCAAAACAAACACAAATGACAACATGGCAACAGCCAAAATGCTAACTTGGGCGACCTTATGGTGGCTGCAGTCCATGCGTCACATATGTTATCTTCCGTACACACATAGGGGAGGAAATCTAATCGCACTGAATATATTATGTTTTTTCATTGTGCAGAGATTATGCACTACTGCTGACGTGGCAAACACAACAGTAGAAATATGCTATCTGGTGATTGGAGCAGAGGAGGAATGCCCATGCCTTTCCTTTTTGTATGTGTGATGCAGCTATAAAACATGTTCAATACGCAAAGGTCTCTCCCTCTAAAGTTTGCAATAAATCAAACATCTTGTAGCTGAAGTAATCTTTAAGAGGAATAGCCTCCTTAATGGATCCTGCTCTCCGGTGAGATAACTGTTACTGTGATCTATAGCTGGAACATACAGTTAGAAGCACATCTGTGAATCTTTTAATCTTATCACATGGATGTAAGCACCTATAACCTGCCAGCCAATCGGGCTCTCCGATATTGGCATCATTTTCAATTCAGTATGGTGTCAGTTTCAAAGCTTGTAGCCCTGCACAAAATCATCCAGCCTTACAAAAGACATTCAGTAAATCATCCACCCAGCTGTCTGTCGAGGTAGGTTCTAGCAGAGTGGCACGCACAAAATTTACAGCTGCACTCGCTCTGGTTTATTATGTCTCTCATTTTACCAGTCTATAGCTTGAGTCATTAAAAGTCATTATTCCTGCTTTGTCAGTGAGTGAAAATCTTTAAATGAGTGGAGGCTCAAAAGTAATTGTTTTTCACTCATTTTTTGCTCAGTAATTTAAAGCAGAGTTACATACTGCGAGCTCCTTGCCAGAGTTTATCGCAGAGCCGCAGAAGTTTCCACTATAATGACTCCACTTCCCTTTTTTATTATCAGCTCTGCAGCTTGACTGGCCATGTTGTACTATTGCATATCCGAGTGAGTGGGAGCCAGAAATATCCCGAAGGCCCCTGCAGGGTACAGCTGCACTGCATTCTTTTTTGGAGGGTGAGGATTTACCTGAATGTGTCCTTGGGTGAATCACATCCACACAGCTGACAAATGTGGCTTAATCCTAGGACTTTGACTAAAAGTAGGAATGCTGAAGCAGAGTACTTAGTAACACGTGAAAGCCTTGCTCCTGTATTATGAGAAGGTAATAACTAATGGATTATTGCATATATAACTTTAATGTTGCAGCTGCTAGAGGCTTAGCAAATTTGAGTCACTTTATTGTGCGTGAAGTTTCCCTCTGGGATCATCAAAGTCCCATCTTCATCTGCAATAAAAATGTATTTAATCTTTTTGGCAGCCTGGGGGTGTGATATTTAGCACTGTTTCCTCACAGCAAAGAGGTTGTGGGTTTAAATCCACCAGCCAGCTGGGACCTTTTTGTGTAGTTTGCACATTCTCCAATTCCCATGTGGGCTTCCTCCGGGTGCGCCAGCCTCTTTCCACAGTCCAGCGTGATGCATGTTAGGTTAGTTGGTGATTCTAAATTGGCCATGGTTGTGAATGTCTGTTTCTGTGTTCGCTCCAAGACAGGCTGCTGACTGGTCCAGGGTGTACTCCAACTTTCACCCTGTGAAAGCTGGGAAAGGCTTAGCAACCGTGACCCTGAAATGGAGAAACAGATGAAAATGAATCCATCCATCCATCCATCCATCCATCAGCAGCCTAAGCAGAGAAACCCAGACCTCCCGCTCCCCAGCCACCTACCTCAGCCTATCCAGGTGAACACTGAGGCATTCCCAGGCCAGCTAAGAGACATAATCTCTCCAAGGTGTCCTGGATGTGCCCCGGGCCTCCTTCCAGTATGACATGACTTGAAAACCTCACCCAAGAGGCGACCAAGAGCCAGATGCCAGAACCACCTCAACTGGCTCCTTTCAATGTGGAGGAGTGGCTCTGCACTGAGCTGCTCCTGAAGGGCTGCACTCGTCACCCTAAAAACCTTCTTTTGTCTGATCATTTCTTTTAAAAAAAAATTATAAGGGATTATACAGCAGTGGGGAATAAATTTCATTACAGCAGTTGTCTTTCTGAAAGTGCTGTAACTACGTTTAAGGATATAACTTTTCCAATATTATCTTCTTCTTATGTGCCATGTGCCAACACAATGCAGAGCAGCTGCCTAAACTCTGCTGCCACGGAGGTCATTACATCCTCACTGCATATGATTCTGGATACTGTGGCTCCTCTGAAAAGGAAAACCTCAAATCGGAAGTGCTTGACTCCCTGTATTCACAAACATACAGCTTAAAGCCGATAACCTGTAAGCTGGAGAGGAAATGGTGTCGCTTTAATTTAGAAGATCTTCATTTAGCCTGGAAAAAGAGTTTGTTGCTCTATAAAAAAAAGCCTTCTGTAAAGCTAGGATGTCTTACTATTCATCAATGATTGAAGGAAATAAGAACAATTTCAGGTTTCTTTTCTGCACTGCAGCCAGGCTGACAAAGAGTCAGAGCTCTGTTGAGCTGACTCTTCCTGTAAACTTAACTAGCAGTAATTTCTTCACAAGTAAAATTTAAACCATCAGAGAAAAAAAAAAAAATCATAACCATCTCACAGATGCATCTTCAGCTACAGCTACATTTAATACTGCCAGTATTTATTTAGACTCTTTCTGATTGATCTTGAACTTCAATAGTTACTTCCTCCAAAGCATCCATGAGTCTATTAGACCCTATTCCTACAAGACTGCAGCAGAGACACGGCGCTTTTTCGTTTGACATGATAAACGTGCTAACTAAGACCAATATTTACTCTCTTTTAGCTCTGCTTTGGTTCCCATCAGTATCTTAGGGAAACACATCTTTTTCCGATTAATGCTCTTCTGTGTTTAGCAGCACTGTTAGAGCAGTGAAAGTGAACTAAACAGTGAGGCTGTGAACCAAACAGCTAAACAAATTCATTATGGAGCTCTGTGAAATTAAATAATTACATAAATAAATAAAAATAAATCTTTGTAACATCATCCCTACTGCCGGCATGTATATATACAGCCTGTAAATATTTACAACTGCTTGAAAATATTGTCATTGCTGCATTATAGATCCGGTCTTTAGTGTACAAAATAATCCAATTACTCATCAGTGAAAGTTTTTCTTCCCTCTTGAACTTCAGTGCATTTATAGAAACACACTTCCCACTGTCAGAGAACTGCAGCTGGTTTCCGGCAAACTGTTCTTACTGGAGGAAATTGGTTTGCCACAATGTTAACCAGCCACAGGCAACTATAGGGATCAGAAAAACAGAAGGAACAGAAGACCGCCGACTGCATACAGCTTAAAGGAGGGGCGTCATCAGTCGGCAGACACTTTCATTTTGATGAAATGAAAACTTCAGAAGTCGCTTAATTTGTTTTCCCTCCAAGCCCTTCATAGATATTTAAAGTTTTGGTTGCTGCTGTCATTTTCTCTGTTGTAGCGGAAAGCAATACCCTGTGACAGATGCTCACAATGAACATCCGCTATATGACTCTTTGCAGCAGGGAGGTGGAATCATGATGATGAATATTACCTTTGGAGGGCTTGCAGTAGCGCATAACACTTTTATTTTTTATTCAGGACTTGAATTAAAAATGTATGTTTGCTGACAGCGCAGGCATGCTGATTAATGCTTCCTCCACCTTGCAGATCCCTGTGTGTAAGATGGTGCTTTATTTCTCCTGCATCTACGTGATATTATGACTTTGCTTGGCTTGTTTTTGGCACGTCTGATGACACCTATAGCACCATGGTGACAAGTGTATGTGACTACTAACACTACACTCAAATGAGATTTAGAAACATCTCACATTAAAGCAATGGGCATAAATCTGCTCCTCTTCCACTCTTCTGTGAAGGCTCTGCAGAAGATTTTGGCTGCAGGGATTTGCTCCGTTTGCCAGCATTTAAGAAGCTAGACACTGATATTCAGAGGTAAGACATGGCTTACCATCAGAGTTAAGACTTAACCTTTTTCTTTAAAAAACAAAACAAAGCAAAAAAAAACCTTTCTCTTCTGGAATTAGTGAATCAGTGTGCCACTGCATTACCACCATCGTGCCACAATGATAAGAGACCTTTGTTCTTACAGCAAGATGGTAGATTGTATTGTTTAACTGCGAGCTTTTGGTGTCTTGTTGCAAATAGTTTCTTTAGTAGAACAGAGTCAGATGGATTGATGTTGCAAATGTAGAAAATATATATAAATAACATCTGTCAAAAACTTGTACTGATTCCTATATGATTACCAGAGAACCAACATTTATGGACCAGAATGGAACCAGATCTGCATTGCTGGAAATGTCTCTATGTTCAACCATAATGGTCGTAGTGGGACAGCAAAGGGCAGCAGTGCATTGCCCCCACATTAAAAATAAAAAAAGTTTCCCTGCTTTTCTCATTATAAATAGAAAAGTCTTCTTTTAAAGTTGAATCAGGGAAACTGCCTTTCTTCTGATTTTAAGTAGAAATGGTTATTTTAACAAGACAGTTTTCTTGCTGTATTGTATTGCACACGTTATGCATCACACTGCTGCTCTTTATATGCTCAAGAGCCTGAGAAAAAAAAAAGTGATTTCACTTTCTTAAAACACACAGTCATAAAGTGTGCCACAGTTTGAATAAAAGCACACATTAAAGTTAAGTCTAAACGATCCATTTATGCATTAGATGGGAACTATGACGCAGAATAAGGAAAAGATGAAGGAAAAACCAACCAATAAAAATGAGTTTTCAGCAGTTGTTTAAAACACAGCACAGACTGAGCTGAGGAAGGCTGTTGAAAGGTTTAGGGGTTTCAATGTCAAAGGTGCAGTCGCCTCTGGATTTAAAAGCATGGAAAAGTCAAAAGATCCTGATCAGATGATCAGAGAGGCTGATGCTATTATAAGATCTCAGTAAACCTGCTATTAAGGCAGAAGCCTCTCATGTAGGGGTTTAGATATTGTTAAAATTTTTTAAATGAATTCTGAATTTCACCGGAAGCCAGTAAAGGGAAGTAAGAATAAGTGTGAGCAATGGCTAGTTTTTGTTAGCAGACTAGCTGCTGCATTCTGGACCAGGTGAAGATGGGCCAACGAGGACTGAGAGATGTGAAAAATCAGTTACAATAATCGCTTTAATATATTTTTTTATATGAAAGAATGAAGAAGACCATGCAAACTCCACACAGAAAGGCCCCAGCCGATCGGCAGGTTTGAGCCCAGGACCTTTCAGACTCCTTCTACCTTTTTTTTTCCCTTTTTGCTCGACTTCCACACATTTGGTTCATTTTACTTTCTGCTTAAACAAAAGAACCCCTCCTGGTAATCTTGGGTGTGGCACAGATACGTTGAGCCTTTGCTTTTCTTGGTTGTAGCTGAAACACAAAGAAACAAAACAAGCAAACAAATACTTGGCACATATATCAATGTGTTAAATTCTCAAAAAAAATCCCTTAAACGGAAGAACCATCATGACAAAAATCCCTCTGGTTTAACTGCTCATAACCTTTGTTTTCAGTGTTCCAGTGTTTGAATCACTTTCTCTACGCTAATGACATAATACAGATACAATGTTAAATATACATTATGTAATATAGTTGTAAATGCTCTCTTTTGTGCTTATGTTTTTACTTTAAAGTGCTTTTTACTTATATATACACTCACAGGCAAAGAACAGCAGGCACAACCTGGCAAAACATAATGGTATTGAATACACTCGATATGCAGTGAGAATGCATTCCCAGGGGAAGGAGCTGTAATGAGAAGCACAGAGAGCAGTTAATGGAGTGACAAGTACCAAGGTACTTCATATTCACGCCTCATTCACTGCCAAAGAGCAACAGTTTCCACAGAAGGTGCAGGAAGGCAAACACACAAACAGGCACGACCGGACAAAATAAAAACTGCAGCTATTTTCTGTTTGGCACTGATTCTTCTGTGTATTTTTTTCTGCAAACGAAAATGATTTCCTGTGTCATTCTTTGATTTCTAATTTAACTTTCATTATGAGCTAAACGTATACCTACTCCTTCCTCGCCACCCTCGCCGTCCTCCTCAGCTCAGTGCTCACACACCTGGTGCAGAAGACTGTAGTGACACCATACATCTTGGTGTTTTCCACAGTCGTGCGGTCAGGTGGGCTCGGGCTGTTTTTAACATCCTCCTGGAAGCCTGTTAAGCTTTAATATTCTGCCATGGCTGTAACTCTGTTACAAGGCTCACCTCGTCTACTGTGGAGAGCGACTTGAAAAATATGACAACTAATTAGGGATCCCTCTCAGTTAAAATGAAGGTCGGGAGAAACGGAATATGTTCCTTCAAAATAATTGGACAGAGAAAGTGATGGCTTGCTGATATAATGCTGCGCTGACATAGAAAAAAGGCAGCAACTTGCCTTCCACCTTTTTGACGCCAGCTGATCTGATATGGTATGATTTGTCAAAGAGTCATATTGTTTCTTCATATTAATATTCATATATATACATATACACACACACACATATATATATATATAGTGTAGATTTAGTGCAGCCTCCAGAAACACCTGAAGTATTACTCTTATTTCTCCTGCAGCAGTGAGGTTGGCTCTACTACCTAAAAAGCAGCGCCAAAGAAAGCAGTGATGAAATATTAATGTAAGGTTTTCCTTGACAAGACTGTAAACTTTATAATGTAAAAGTTTACCATATTAATTTTTGTGCATTCCCCAATTGCTTCCCCAAAAACATTTTGCTTAGAATTGCAGGCACTTCTACACAATCTACATAAAATGCAAGAGAAAAATGGAACCAAAAGAACTGTTATTAACTTAAGGGGGACTCATTATGCTCAATTCTACCCTTTATTCATATTCCAGGACTCCACTAGAGCGTTGTAATTTTATTCATGGTAAAAAAAAAAAAAACCTCAGTTCATCGTATGTCTTATAAAAAAAAAACACTTTTCAGTCCCTGCCTCTTTAAGCCCCCACCTCTGTTCTCTCCCAGGTTTTTAAATATTACTGTTTTGTCGCAGCCACTGGCATCGCTGATCTACTTTGGTGTTGAGATACTCACGCTGTGGCAATACTGGAAACCACGTGCAAATGCTGGGAAGGTGCGGTGGTGTAAATGACTGTCTGCCTCAGGGGTCTCGAACCTGCGGCTGTTTTGCCCATCTCCACTTGCTCCCTGTGGTTTTGATAAAAACCAAGCTGAATATGGAAATGAAGAGTTTTTTTTTTTTTTTTTTTTTTAATTTTTTTTTTTTTTTTTTTTTTTTGCATTTTATGTTTATTTATCATTGCTGTAAT
>VUQJ01031098.1:1284-16549 GCA_015108635.1 Andinoacara biseriatus
GGATTTTGCCCCCCCCCCCCCCCCATGTCTGGTACCCAGACACTCACTCCAGGAGGGGGTCCTGGTTTCTTTATTTCATAAACTAAGGGCAGACAAATCCGGACTAAACAAAACAAAAACAATCCTCTGGGAGTCTTATAGTATTTAATACATGTTTACATCTTTTCTAAGGAAACCTGTTCTCAATCATGTGCACAAGGAGCTGCATTGTTGTGTTTATTGGATGTATTTATTCACAATAGACAATTATTCTTTTATTTCTAATCCTAGTTTGGAGCCAAGTGAAGAATAGACGGCTGTTTGCAAGGCAAAAGATTTCTCCGCCGCGTCAAAGTGTCAACGCTGTAAGTTTTTATTGTTAACTGTATTTCTCATAAATTCACTGATTTGTAGAAATGTTCAGTCAAAATGCTCGCGTCTAAAATTCCACTACAGAGGTGGAAAGGCCTCTTCTGATGGCACGCTCTTTGTTTTTGTAAAGATGTTTCTGGAAAAAAAAAAGGCCATTTTCACTTTCTTAGGCAATTTATTGTTGTGAGACGAATTTATAATCCTGTGGATTAAATTTGAAAATTTCCTGCTTGCCCTCCAGTGGTAGCATAACACCAGACAGCAATAATCAGATCTGACACTCAGCAAAATGTGGTGAAAGCAACTCAACCCAGTTTTTCACCACAGGCATTCAATTTCCCACCAATAAAAACAAAAAAACCATCACAGTGATTTCTCAGTATAACAATTCAGTATGCGTCCTTATAGTTTTCCTAAATCCTATCCTTTGAATTGCGTTCCTGGTGTCCTGAACTAATTTGTTGCAATTTTTCACAGCTGCTAACACATATTTCTCGAAACTGTCCACCCTTTTGTCAAAACAGTACAAACAAAACATCTTTTTAAAACTCCATTCAGAAAACCTCCAGCGAAACCAACCAATTGTTTCAAAGCTGTTTTATATGCGCTCAAAACCACACTATGTTTTCAGATCAGTCTAACTACAGGGGGATTGTTTAAAGTGTTGAAAAATAGAGGGATTGTGTCAAAGAGGCTGGGATTTTTTTGTGTGTTTGTTTTAGCATGTACGTCAGTTCAGAGTGTGGCGCGGTGACGCGGAGACTGCTACCAGCAACGGAGGGAAAGAAGAAAAGCAGAGGAGGATGTGTCCCTGTAAGAGGATGAGGAGAGCAAGAGAAGGAAATTCAGATGAAATTTACCAACTGTTCTTTTTCATGGAATTCCAATCCAGATGGAAAAGAATTTCCATCTGTGGTAACTAAGTGACTAAAAAGGGTCGTGTTTAAGTTCATATTAAATTCTGGTGCTGAGCTCAGCTACCCTCAGCCGTCAGAGTTCAAGAGGAGAGGTACGCCCTGGGCGGGTGATCAGAGGGTTAAGTCCTGTTTTTACTGTCTGTGTACTTTTGAAATTTTTGCAGATTATCGGCCACAAAAGAGGGCGAGACGAAGAACTCCACATTGTTTTTTGGAGTTTTGTGTCAGGAATGCCACATTTTTGATGTAGCATAACAAAGGCTCAGAAGTGTTTTTTTTTTTACTTGCTGCGTAAACTGAAAAAAAAAAGTGGTTTTTTTTTACTGTAGCAAAAGGGTGGACAGTTCAAGTTTGTTTTAGCAGTTGTGAAAAACCGTAAAGGTGTATATTTCAGCATGGATTGCAGTTTTATTAAAAAATCATTTTTTATTTGTGTGTCTTGTAAGACTTATGAACTGAGGGTCGTGACTTTCACAATTTTTCATGCAACATAATTACTCAAGTAAACATTACCTGATATTAAAAAAAACTCTGGAAAGGTCACACTTATGAATGAATCATAGCATGACACATGACTTATGCAGGATGGCACAGTGGCGCAGTGGTTAGCACTTTTTCCTCACAGCAGGAAGGTCCTGGTTTGACTCCAGGCTATGTGGAGTTTGTATGTTCTCCCCGTGTCTGGGGACTGTGGCTTCCTCCCACATCAGAAAGACGTGCACTATATTGCAAAAAGTATTCGTTCGTCTGCCTTCACATACATATGATCTGCCATTCTTAATCCATAGGGTTTAATATGATGTCAGCCTTTGCAGATATAACAGCTTCAACTCTCCTGGAAGGGTGTTTCCACGAGGTTTATGGGAATTTTTGACCACTCTTCCAGAAGCACATTTGTGAGGTCAGACACTGATGTTGGAGAGAAGGCCTGGCTCACAGTCTCCGCTCTAATTCCTCTCAAAGGTGTTCTGTCAGGTTGAGGTCAGGACTGTGCAGGCCAGTCAAGTTCTTCCACACCAAACTCACTCATCCATGTCTGTATGTTTCTTGCTTTGTGCACTGGTGTGCAGTCATGTTGGAACAGGTAGGGGCCATCCCCAAATTGTTCCCACAAAGTTGGGAGCATGAAATTGTCCAAAATAATTCCTTTTATTTGAACTAAGGGGCCAGAAAGTTGGTGACCCCTGTGCACTATGCCCCTCAGCTTCCGATGACCCCGACCCCCCCCACTCTCAGTGATTTTACATGGTCTCCTACTTCACAACTGAGTTGCCAATTGCTTCCACTTTATTATAATACCACTAACAGCTGACTGTAGTGATGAAATTTCATGACTGGACTTGTTGCACAGGTGGGATCCTATCAAAGTACCACGCTGGAATTCACTGAGCTCCTAAGAGCGACCCATTCTTTCACAAATGCTTGTAGAAGCAGTCTGCATGCCTAGGTGCTGGGTTTATACACCTGTGGCCATGGAAGTGATTGGAACACCTGAGTTCAATGATTTGGATGGGATGGATGAATACTTTTGGCAATAAAGTGTACATATTATGTTAACTGGTCATTCTAAACTGGCCGTAGTTGTGGTTGTGAGAGTGAATAGTTGTTTATCTCTATGTGTTATCCCTGCACCAGACTGACAACCTGTCCAAGGATGTACCCCACCTCTTGCCCTATGAAGGCTGGGATAGAATAACAGTGAAATCATGGGCCACAAAAAACTAAAACAAGGCTGAAAAACACTAAAATGCCTGTAAGAGCTGACAGGAACTGAGCGGTGTCGGGAGTCAAATAGTTCATCCAGATGACTTTACCACTTGTTCCACCGACTTGTGCATTTTCCAAATATTCTCTTTCTTCTGGGATTGTTTTAGAAACACAAGTCAACCCTTCTAACCCCGGCACGTCGCTGCGGACGCTTGATGGAAAGCTGCTCCTTGCACATGCCATGCTGCGATCCCTGCGCCTCCTGCCGCTGTCGGCTCTTCAACACCATCTGTCACTGCTGGAGGATGAACCCCCTCTGCTTAAAGAGGACCTAGATGGAGCACACACATGCACGCACACACAAATACATCGCAACACCTGAACATATACTGCAACAGACATGATCAGTACATTTCAAAATAAAATAAAATCATTTGGATAACCACGAGAGAGTGAGGTTGAAATGTAAAAAAAGCTTTCAATTATCTCTGGCTTTCAAAATAATTTTGTTTATTAAAGAATGAAGCCATGTGGTCGAGAGTTCTTCTGTGCCAATATTTGCACAATATTAAAATGCCCTAATACACAGCATATGTATGCATACCAAGGGATGGGTGACATGTACTTTTTCATGTATGTAGACAATCACATGTTAATTGTTTGTTGCATTTTTGGGTATTTCCTGCATTATTGCTGCTTTTGAATATCTTGCTGCTCTGCCAGATTAATCACATGGGGACCTCAGTGAGGGGATTTAAATTGGAACATAAATTTGTTGTTGCTGTTGTTAATGTGTATGAAATGGCATTTACTTGTGTAAATGATGCCTTGAAAATCAGATAAATATATTTGGATCCCCACAGTGAAGTTCCCTTGTGGATTTATAGTTTATATTTTTGCTATTGAATAAACATGCCATAAGCCCATATTCTCCTTGTATTTTTCCATCTGGAACATCCTAAAAATTCTTACTCACATACAGAATGATTACTTACTTAAATGCTGATTTTAGAGGATTCCTTTTAATTTAATAAATGGATTTCAAAAAATAGAAAGCTCTCTTGTAGATAAACTGTGACTAAACCTGCATTTTTTTCCAGGCCAATTATGTGAAGATAATAAATATTAAGCCTTCTTTTAGAGGGTCAAATGAGTATCCTTGGGAGACACACATAGACAGGAATTCCAAAGTAAAGCAGTTATAAATCCTACCCAGGAAATGTGTGGTCCACAAAACGTATTATCTCGTCTGGAACACTGTCTGCTTCTGCTTTGAGAAATGCCAAATGGAGCTCCATCGAGTGCCATTTATCAGTAGCTGTTTTGTTATGAATGACAATCAGTTTCATGAAGATCATTATTCATTCATTATGATCATAAGCATGAAGGACTTTAAGACAAAAAAAGAGCCAGTTTTACAGAAGGATCCCTAACAGTAGTGTGTCCATTACAAAGTAACCCAAGAACTGAACACGTACTGCGTTTTATCTCATCTCAGCTCATCTTACATAAGATGAAGCAGTGAAATCAATGACAGCTTAGGACAAACAATTAATGTTTGTGTGAGGCATAAATCTGTCTGCAAGAGATTATAAATGACAATTATTGTCTGCTTCCTACATACAGTAAACCACCTTATTGGTTTCCCACTGTCTGCTTTGGGCCAGATTCACACTGACACACACACACACACACACACACACACAAACACACACACGTACACATGCAAACATGATTACCTAAAATTGTACTTTGAAGCTCAAAAAGTATCGGGTGACCCTGAAAATTCCAGATTTTTATTGAAAACCTTATTAGCTACTTTATTAGGCGCACCTGTTTCACTGCATGTTAACAGAAACACGTCACAAAGCTCAGATAATTTCAAACTGGTTCCTTGAACATGACAATGGGCCTCATTTACCAAAGTGTGCGTGGAAATATTCTTACCCTGTGCAAAAATTTAGTTTGCATGTAAAATCACTGTTAGATTCACAAATCGTGCACACCGGCTAATTTTGTTCTTATCGCGGTCCATATATTAGAAAATCAGATTCATTTCAAATCCATGGACTTGTGTTTGCTGCCTGCAATCTGTATTCTATCTGCATACTGCCACATTCCCATTTCTTCCCATTTCCCACTTCTCCTCAATGTAAAGTGGAGAAAGCAGGGATGATGTTATAAAATAGAAGCCTGCACTGCTGAGGCAAAAAAGTCTTTTTTTTTTAGTTTTAGTGTTCTGGAATAACACCAAATAATGACATTATTTGGTGGTAGTAATAGTAATATTGGTGGTGGTAGTAGTTGCAGGTTTCGGTTTAAAATATGCTTTTAAATTTTCTGAAAAAGCCAGACCTTCACAATTTGTCCGTACTTGTGGTCTGAGGCACTGATAAACCAATTCAGGTACAGAAATATATATTTTTTGTCCATGAAGCGTTAATACGCATGATTTATACATACAGTGTGTATTTTGAGCACATTTACAAAACAGAAGAACAGTGAAGCCGACTTTTTTAGCAGGTTTTTGTTTAGCTTCATACTTTGTCCCCTTGCACTGTGTGAAACAGACCAAAACAACATCAGGTTCTTTATTTTATTTCATTTTTAAAGATTCCTGTTACACACCCGTCTGGAGTGTAGTGTGGGCGAATAACATGAATAGTGCGACTGAATGTACTTGAGAGCAGGAACTGAGACGGCGAACCCTTTTAGCTATGGAATTTCTTGCTGTCAAAGAGGAAGGGAAAATGAGTGCGTGAATGTTAGTCAGAGAGGGAATAATGCAGAAGTTACTGTATAAAAAGAAAAACACAGCTAAAATCACAGTTTGGGATCATGGCACTGTGCGAGGAGCTCAGCTTTAACGTGGATCATGGTTACCTGGAGGGTCTGGTTCGAGGAATGAAAGCTGGGATTCTGGCTCAGACTGATTATCATAATCTGGCTCAGTGTGACACACTTGAGGGTAAGATTATTGTATCACACGTGTAATGTATCGTGTGTAATGATATCATATGTAATACCTGCAGTTTAAAAATAATTGCAGTAGGGAGCAGATAGAGCTCACCCCAGGGATGTACCTGTTTTCGTCATCTGGATCTCATTTATAAAGGAGATTATCTGAGTTTTTAAACCAGTGACATGTTGGCTTTTGGTACATCTTATTTTTGGGACAACCCCCCACTCAACAGCATCATGTGAGTATATCATCACTGTAGCGAGAGGAAAAAGAGACTTTCAGAATGTAATGCCAGACATGTTTGCATGTATATTTTAAGTCATCATAAGCTGTTCATCAAAAGTCAGAAATATGCAGCCTCATGTGAATTTGAATCACCTTTTACTGCTTCTTTGAAATTGCAAAGTAACAGGAAACTCGCTTTCAGAGCAGTGTGGCGTGTAAACGTTTAATTTTGCCTTTCCTCTGCTCAGATATGAAGCTGCACCTTCAGAGTACAGACTACGGTAAGCTGCTGTCCTCTTCTGAGGGGGATCTGACTGTGTCTCTGCTGGACAACAAGCTGAGGGAGAATCTGGTGACTGAATTCAGCTGCCTGCGCTCCAATGCCCTGCCACCTCTCTCCACCTTCCTTGACTATATAAGGTATCCCTCGTCACCGTTTGTGCTTTATTTATAGCCGGTGCGTTACAGGATGAGCACATATGCTTCAATAGCGTCCCAGAGGTCAGGCACTTCTTCATCGATTAAGCTTGTCGAGGTGCTGCTGAGATTTTCGCTTGCGGCTGAAGCGGACGGTGTTTACCCAGACAGTCGACACCTTGTGTGAAACAGTCAATTCAGTGTGTTCTCTGTGTTGCCATAGTTACAGCTACATGATCGACAATGTGGTGATGCTGATCACGGGGGCCCTGAAGAAGAAAGATGTGTCAGAGCTGCTCCCGCGGTGTCACCCACTGGGAGCTTTTGACCAAATGGCAGCTGTGGGCATTGCCCGCACTCCAGCTGAACTGTACTCAGCCATCCTGGTGGACACACCACTAGGTACTTCATTTTTAAAAAAATCCCAATAATGACAAACATGTATTTATATTATTAATATTTTTATACTTTCAGTCAGAGTGAGAGACCATCACCAACTTTAAATATTAACAGGAGTTTTTAAGTTTTAAGCTTGCTTCATATTTAAGGTCTACCATATAAAACTACTTACAGCATAATGTGTTGTTTTATTCCTGCCACAGCTCAGTTTTTCCAGGATGCTGTATCTGAGTCCAACCTGGATGAAATGGAGGCTGAGATCCTGAGAAACAAACTGTATAAGGTGAGCAGAGCATGACATAAGGTGGCATGACTAACCTATCTCAGCCTTGACACCTGTGTTAGAGTATTTGTGCATGTGCTCATATAAATTCTCTACTGCGGTTTTTATTACTGTGATAAACATGTTTAACAGCTGCACTTAAGTTTTATAATGGTGTCTGAACGTTGCCACCTTCAGATCTGTTTTCCATGAAATTTGTGCTGATCTTTGTGCTTTTGTTCTACCACAAAGGCATACTTGCAGTCTTTCCACTCTTTCTGCAAGAGCATAGGCGGCGTCACAAAGGATGTAATGTGCCCTGTCCTAGAGGTACTCTCATTTTTCCTGCTGCATGATGGTTGATTAACAGCAGTTTTACAGACTACTTATGTTCTTTGATGTGTGCCGCAGTTTGAGGCAGACAGGCGGGCCTTCATCATCACAGTGAACTCCTTTGGGACGGATCTCACCAGTGCAGACCGGAGTGCCCTGTATCCGTCTTGTGGCAAACTTTACCCTGGAGGACTGCAACTCCTGGCCCAGGCAGAGGACCATGAACAGGTCAAAGCTGTGGCCGACTGTTACCCAGTGAGTCTGAATTCATTTCTTTAAAGCTGCGGCAAAGTTGTTGTTGCACATAATTTAAGTCAGACATGTGGTCAGCTTCAACCCAAACATCCCTGCAGGACTATAAAATGATTTTTGATGACCCCGAGCCAGGATCAGATTGTAAGACTCTTGAGGACAGATTCTTCGAACAAGAGGTAATCTCACTTTTGTGTGTTTGTCAGTGTAACTGTCTCACAATTTTTCTGTCAGAGATTTCTTTTCCAAATTGTAAAAATATATGAGCCACACTGACCATTTTGCAGTCCTGACAGCCAAATCTGCGTATCCGACATAGTCGCCAACCACTTTATTAGGTACACTTTGGTAACACTGGGTTGGACTCCTTTTGGCTTCAGAACTGCTTTATTTCTAATTGGTATGGAGTCAACAAAGCACTGTAAACTTTCTTCAGAGATTTTGCTCCATATTGACAGTTGCTGCAGATTTGTCAGCTCCACATCCATGATGTGAATCTCCTATTCCACCACATCCCAAAGGTGCTCTGTTGGATTAAGATCTGGTGACTGTGTAGGCCATTTGAGTGCAGTGAACTCACTGTAATGTCCAAGAAACCAGTATGAGATGATTTGAGCTTTGTGGCATGCTGTTTTATCCTGCTGGAAGCAGCTAACAGAAGATGAGCACACTGTGGTCATAAAGGGATGAACATGGTCAGCAGCAATACTCAGGCAGGCTGTGGTGTTTAAACAAAGCTCAGTTGGTACTTAGGGACCCAAAGTGTGCCAAAAAGAATATTCCCCACACCATTACACCACCATATTCGCCCCTTATGAATGGAGGATGATTGGCTGATTAGATCTTTCTGTTAATGAACAGTTGAACAATTGTACCTAATAAAGTGGCTGGTAAATGTATATTTTAAAAGCACGAGTGATTCATTTAGACTAATTTTACTGATGATATCAAATGTAAATATATATTTTTAACGTTAACGACAGGGCGGATTCTTACATCTTAGATGTCTGTGGTTTTTGCAGGTGAAGCTGAACATACTGGCTTTCCTGCAGCAGTTCCACTTTGGAGTTTTTTACTCTTACATCAAACTTAAGGAGCAGGAGAGTCGGAACATTGTGTGGATTGCTGAATGTGTCACACAAAGGCAGAAGTCAAAGATACACAACTACATACCCATCTTCTAGGGAACAAATTAACTACGCAACAAGGAGAAACATGTATTTAACATGCATGATAAACACACAATATCTGCATGCCTAAGTAAGTATGCTTTAGTGAGGATTAGTAAATATGATGGATTAAAATCACTCTTCAGCATCATCACTGCTTATACTACAAACCACAGAAAACACGAAATATGAGCTTTAGTATTACACTGTTAGCACAATTTTGTTCAGGTGTATTGAGTGTTAATCCTGATTGCTTATACCTCAAAATTAATGAAAATATGTATCATTTTTTCAGACTTTGTGTTTGTCATTGTCCTGGTCACATAAGCAAATCTTGAAAAGAATAATATATAATAAAAAGCAACTTTCAGCTTCTCCCTTGTTACATGGGGTCACCACAAATATAAAAAAAATGTTTTTATTACATAGTTTTATTCATAATCTACATGCTACTGTGAATGTGTTTACATTCACATTAATGGAATAATATCTGCATGTCTAAACAGGACAAAAGTTGTACATTACAGGAGGTATACGAATGTGTTACTATACAGTGGAGTACAAAATGAAAGTACAAAGGTAATGGGGTGCAAACAGTGGTATACAAGAATAAATCTGTCCATTACAGCAGCTTACAGAGGTCATAAATTGCCCATTGTTGCTCTTCATTAGCTTGTCCTTCCTTTCACTACAAAACAAAGACACACAAAAAAACATTTTAAAACCATAAAATATACTTTTTATATTTCTGAATTAAAAACCACAGATACATAGTACAAGAATAATCATGCATGTCTTATGTAAATGGTCAAACTCACTGCACTGAATGGGGACCTCCAGGGGCACATAGTTTTCCTGGCAGAGGTAAACGAAAGCAAATGCTAATCTGCAAGGCGCTCTGGATGAGCTGAATTTACACACCGACAAGAACTGTCCGGGATCCACCTGACGACACAAACACAGGTTTGTGAGAACACACAACACAATCAACCAAAAAAAAAAAAGAAGAAAAAAACCAAAAAGAAAAATGTGATAGAGAAAACAGAGATTTTCAGGTTTAGGTCATCTGTTTTCACTTCTCTGCATGGCCAGCATTTTGTTTTCCACCAAACTTAGATGGGATTTTAATGCAGTTTCCCTGCCCGTTTTAAGATCTTTCGGCTGAGAAACCACCAGCATATGCCAGCTGTGTTTTTTTTACTTACCACCCTGAAACAAGAGCTGAGTGGAGAATCAGCAGAAGAGAACAGAAAGTCACAGCTCGCTGGACTCGCGGCTGCTTTTGAAAAATTCTCTGTTGTCCCTGAAGGTTTGAGACATGTTGGTTTCATCTGAAGTCACAAAGAAATGGACGGTGCAGGTGAACACTGGACACTTCAAGCAAGACAATTGTGCAAACATTTATAGACACAAGATTTTTGGCTGAGGCCTTTTTGTGTGGAGTTTGCATTTTCTCCACGTGTCTGCGTGGGTTTTCTCTGGGTACCAAGGTTTCCTCCCACAGTCCAAAGACATGCAGTTAGTGGGCTTAGGTTAACTGGAGAGTCTAAACTGCCCATCAGTGTGAATGTGCGTGTGTGTCTGTCTCTCTGTGTTATGCCTGCGACAGGCTGGCGACCTGTCCCGGGTGTACCCTGCTTCTCGTCCTATTTCACTTAAACTCAATTTCAATAACTATTGGGATGTTGGAGAAAATGTAAATAAAAGCAGAGCGCAATGATTTGCAAATAATTTAACCACCAAGTATCAAAACAACATATATTAAATGTTGAAACTGAGTCTTTTTCTTTTTGTTTATATAAATATAAGCTCATTTTGAATTCAATGCCAGCAACAGCATGTTCCCTATTATCATGTATCATTTTTTGAACACTGACTAAATGTTTGGATGATGAAACTAATGGCTGTAGTTTGGAGAAAAAAAAGTTTGGGGCCTCCTTTGTTGAATACAGTCATTGTAAAAAGAAAGTAGACCCCTTTTCACTTGGAAGATTCTACGTATCAGGACATAATAAAAATGATTTTGTCTTTAGCAGAACTTAAAATTAGGTAAAAACAACAAAGCATGGCGTGTCATTATTTATTTAACAAAATTAAGTCAAAATAAAATGCAAAAACAGTATGTAAAAACTAAATACAGCCTTACTGCTTCCATAGGAGTTACCAGGGTAAGTAGCAGCCAGGTGCTGCTAATAAAATGCACTTAATTAACTGATCATCAGCAAGTGTGAGCGCCTCTGAGAAAGCAGAAGTTCTGGCAGTTTGCAGGTCTGGAGAATTCAGCTGTGTGCTAACAAAATGCCACAATCTTCATGAGTGTGCGACCCAAGAAATTCACCCCAAGGTCAGACCGTGCAATGCTCAGAGAAACAATACAGTACAATTAGAAAAAGACTAAAAATGTATAGCTTGGTTGGAATGGCTGGCAGGAGAACAATGCACCCCGGCTTAAGTTTGCAAAGTTGCATCAGAACAAACCACAAGCCTTCTGGAACAATGTCCTTTGGAGAGGTTAGTTCATAATGCACAGCAGCATGTTTGGAGAAAACCAAACAGCATATCAGCACAAACACCTCATACCAACTGTCAGCACAGTGGTGGAGGGGGTGATGGTTTGGGCTTATTTTGTAGCCACAGGACCTGGGCACCTTACAGTCATTGAATCAACCACAAACTCCCCTGTATACTAAAGTATTGTAGAGTCAAATGTGAGGCCATCTGTCTGACTGATAAAGGTCAAGCTGGGTCATCAACAGGACAATGATCCCAGGAACAGCAACACGTGTGCTGCAGACCAGACCTCAACCTGGTTGAAATGCTGTGGCGGGACCTTAAAGGAACTTCAATGAATTGAAGCAAGGTTGTAAAGAAGTGTGTGAGAGACTCATAAAGTCAAACAGCAGAAAATATGGTGGTGGTATCCATAATTTTTCACACCCTGCTTCTGCATTTTGGCTTAATTTATGTTAAATAAATGATGACGCGGTGTAATATGTAATTTCCTGTTGTTCATCTGTGGTTGTATTTAAATCATTCTAAGACTTGCTGAGGACCTGATGATTTTTGTAATGTCCTGATATGTAAAATACTTGTTCTGCTTTAATGGGGTCATTATCCATGAGAAAATACCCATTCCACGTGATCAAATGCAACCCCCATACTATAATGGATCATGTTGCAAAATCGATGGTGTTAACTGTGTACAAGCCGTTCTTTAGTCTTGACTAAAAGCTGTCTGATCTCGCCCCAAAAAAGTGATTTTTATTGGTTAGACCAGGGAACAGCTTTCCACACTTCATCACAGCCCATCTTAAATGGGCCCGAGCCCAGAAAATTGCTGTGCCTGGTTAAGTTTCAGAACCTTGTTTTTTTCTGGGTTTTTTTTCTTTACATAGCAGGGTTTTAACTTACAGTACAGTATGGTTTTTGTTTCTTAATACGGTTTCACTTGAGGGCCTGCAGACTGTGACTGTTCGGTATTTGATTATTTCATAGTGAAAACATTCTTAAATTGTTGAACCTTCTCCCACAGAGCCCTTTAAAAAGTGGTGACCTCCTGCCTATTTTTACTTCTCGGAAGACTGCCTGAGATATTCTCTTACCTAATAATTTTTCCATTTTCAAATAAATGATTTCGAAATCATCGTAATCTGCTTTATTTTACATTCTCCGCGTGGTCGCTTTTTAAAGAAATGGATCAGTAATATCTGTTGAATATACAAATATCTCCAGTCTCTCACTAATCCTACCTGCCAACTGTCGAGAAAATCCTCCAAGTTTTTAGCCTGAGATCCGTCACACAAAGGAAAATCATTTCCTGCGTCATTATCGTTGGTCCCAAACAGACCGGTGGACACACCTGTGGAGACAAGAAATCATATAAGTGTGGGAATATAAAGAAAGATATTGGTACAACCCCCAGGTGTACTGATATCAAGTCATGCTGACTCTTTCCCACCATGTGACCATCCGTCCAGTGTGAAACTGCACACTTCAAGCGACAGGTCACATGACACCGACGCTCCATTCCGACTGGACACCTGCACAACGTTCGAGGCTTTCCTGACTGCCAGTCCGTCATCGGTGTGAAAAATGTGGCTGACAGCGCTGCTGCTGCAGTCGGCTTTTACCTGCGACACAAGCATTTTCTTTACCTGCTTTATTCATCATGGATTGCACAAAAATCCCTTTATTTCCCAACGGTAACACATACCTGCCCATCGTGCTGAATGTTGATGCTGTGGTTATTCATTTGTATCAGGAGCAGGTCCTGTGCACCTGTGCCAAGCAGCAGCATGAAGGATGGCTCGGGGCGGACATCTTGGGCGAGGAGTAGCGGACATGAAGCTGGCAGCTCGTACAAGAGACCATCAAACGTCACTATGAACTGATCTGCCACCAATAAAGCTCGGTCTTTATGGAATATATGAAAAAAATGCAGAGATGCAGACTGTGAGCAACTAAAGTCATTTTGTAGTTATTTAACTTGTGCGGTGCTTGTATTTTTTTTATTCAGTCAATGTTGGCAGGACACACTGCATTATTGGATAATTAAATCAATAAACCAATAACAATTTATAGAAACATATTTAACAGATGTATATTTTATTTCCAAGCAATACAAACTACCTTTATGGTTAATAGTTGGAATTTATTTATGAATAAAGGTCTAATTTGTCTTTTGTGATAAAACACACGTGATAAAGCATATGTGTTTCTAGCAGCTGTTACGACCAGTAAGACCTTGTTGTGAATAACAAGCCGGTCCAAACACACCTCATGCGTGTGGGTTTTTTTTTATCTTCCTGGCCATCTTGGGTCCACATTGGTTGCTACTGGATCAGGGAACATCACCTGATATGAATTTGTAAATGGCAGCTGGGATGAAAATTTCAAAAAAATCAGATTTAATGACCCGCACACGAGGGTGGGGGCCAACAGCATTTGTGTTGGCCCTGGCTGCAGCACTTCGGCAGCCACGTGGAGTGGCTCATTCCCTGGGCGTGAAGGCCATTCGGTTTCAACATTTTTTGGACATCCATATTTCTCCACTTGCTGGCAGCTGACAAGCGTGTTTCAGCTAGTCAACCTCATCCTTGTCTTCAGACGACGAATTGACGGTGCTGCACCTATTCATCATCTCCTAAACCTTCTCTATCTTCTAGAACCACCGAGGCTCTTTCAGCAGAAACTCTTTTCACCATCTTGATCGATTAAGGAGCTACAAAGACAAAGCTATTTATTCATTGTGTCCCACTCCTGATTTGCAGCTGGGATAGAGCGTGAGAAAATGTAGAGTGGTTCCAAGTGGCCCCAAAGACCACATGTGTAATATAAATGTGTGTGGGGGTGGGGATGGAGCAGGGGGTTACGGTGTGAAGTCATCAAATGTGTTATTTGTTATGTTCTTCACAGAAAATGAGTCAAAGGCAAAGAATCTGAGGTTGAAATAATGCAAAATAAATATTTTTTATGTTGACGTGCAGTGCCCTTTTTACCCACACCTCCTGCTTTTGTTAATCTCAGCACCCTGCACTGTAACAAATAACTATACAGTACATAATTCAGTATTTTTTCTTATGCAAGTGCCAAAAAATGTGTTTTTAGTTGAAACAATTTAAAACTGTTGTGGTGTAGTTATTTTGTCTCGGGTTGTTGTGGATGTGTCATGTTTCCCAGTGTTTGTGTTTAGTTTTCACCATGACCAAGACTCCTGCAGCTATTAGTCTGGCATCATCATGTTCAGGGTAGCTGTTAAGATGCTAAATATAGCAGTATTCAGTCGTGAAAAGGAATTCAGGAGACACTGATGTGGACGTGCAATTTGATTTTACAGAAATAGTTTATGTGGCTCACAGTCGGAACAATAAAGTATCAGTATGTCAGCAAAAGAGTAGAGAATATTCTAATGTAAATCGTATATTCTTTACACAACAGTACTGTAAATGTGTCAGATTCAGATTACAGTAGGTGCACTGTAAACTAACTAGCTGTGAACACTTTAAACATTTGAATGACAATGAATATGGACAACAACAAAAAAAATAGCTTCTGTTTCTTTAAAGACTATGTTTTGAAATTGGATTAAATAATTATGTACAGAATGGTCTGTGTGTATATTATATATATATATATATATATATATATATATATATATATATATATATATATATATATGTGTATGTGTGTGTGTGTGTGTGTGTGTGTGTGTGTGGTTCTTGGTTTGTATGCGGTTTACAATTTGATTCCTTGTATTTTTGTTTTTCCTAGC